>JAODAL010005588.1:0-142001 GCA_025379985.1 Phyllomedusa bahiana | reverse complement strand
ACACTATTCTAAAATGGGGATTGGATAATACGACAGTATGAATGAAAGTGTTATGCGCCAATCATTTTGGGGCATAGAGTGTTATGAAACAAACTTTGTGTGGCAGTTTCCACCAAACGTTGGTGCATTCTTGCCGCATTCAAAAGTGTTGTGTCTAGTGCAGACTACGCCAAGTTTGGTCATACGACTGTTCATTCATCTATAGAACAGGGTAACAACATTTTTTGCTGCAAGATATGCCCAAAAAATGGCACTGGTACGTTCACATGTCGCCCTCTGTTTCTTCTCAATATTTGATACAAATAAAAATATCAAACATTTTATACAAAGTCTTTATTTTGGCATAAAATGAAAATTGCATTTAAAACACAGCTATTTTAATACATTTGGTTCAGTCTGAAAAATAATATCCCTTTTTTCATTTATTCATAATATTTCCTGAATGCTGTGTACATATAAAATAGAAAATAATTTGGTAAACATCATTAAAAGTTACATTTACAGCTTGTAAGATTGCCCCACTCAACATCACAAAATAGATTCCACAGTGGGGTAAGATTATACAACAGATTTTTTAGACAATATTAAGCATTTGATCAGGAATAGCCAATTAGCCACCTATGCACCACTGAACTATTAGTCCAGAGCTTAGTCAAAAGCGAGAAGCAAAATATAGACCTAGACTGTTAAAAACCACTATTCCTGATTTACATTAAGCACCAGTCAATCAAGACATGATGAAGCCAGCCACAATGGAGATGTATTAAATCTAGTGCAAAAGAAAAAATAGGAGCTGCCCCATAGCAAGTCAATAAGATTCTAGATCTCATTGCCCAGATGCCCTTTGTAAAATGGAAATTAATTTGATTGTTCGCTATGGGTAACTGTATTGATTTTTCTCTTCACCATTTTGCATAAATCTTTCCATTGTGCGTGCATTTCCACAGGACACGTCCACATAATTCATGTAATACTTGAGTTTTGATTTTTTTCTTTTAATAGTTTAATTTAGTAAGCTGATTCTACACAGCATTTTAAATACTTTTTCATTTGTATTTTCTTTTTTGTTTGTTTCTACTTATAAGATTAAGTTTTTTGGAAAGTTAAATATATAAGCAATACTGTTTAAAAATGCAAATGTAGTGGAAGGCTTTTATTCAACCTTAGTTGGTGAGGTATCTGTTCCTCCTTGGATCCATCATGTGCCACAGACACAGCAGGGTACAGTCATTTTCCTTTCTATTAAACTAGCAAAGGATTGGATGACTGCGAAGAGATGTTCCAAAATATTTTAAAATCTTCTTGAGTGATGTTGTGATCTTCTGATCAACAGAAGTACTTGATTTAATCTTCTATATGTCCCAATAAATGCATCAGCTCAATACATTTGGGCGACTCATTTATTTGAACTTATAAGCTAAATTTTGTAGGTTATATTGTTTTTATACATTCTACATTCTTAGTTATCATAAAGCTCAGATAGTGATGATGGGGCACAATACATTAATGGAAAATCTAACAGTTGATTAACACAAGATATAGGACATTTGATGTGCCACTTAAAACAGGGTAAAGGGATTCTTCTATGTTCATATATGTAAATAAAAATAAATGTCCTTGTAGGTAATACAATATGATAGAACCCCTTCCCCAATGGTGTAGGACAGCTGATACATATAAGTTATAATATTGTCACAATTTATGTTAAATAAATCGAATTAAGTACAATATATATAATTGTCTTTATATGTTAAAAAAATCATAGTACAATTGTCTTGTAAAAATCAGCATATGGCATAAGGGTTTAAACATCAGCATAAGACACATTATGGCATCATGTCTAGGGATATAACAATCCATGATAAAGAATAATTTCGTCTTTAACAACAATTCAGTTTGTCTAAATAAAAATTTTAGTAGCTGTGAAACTACTTTTCTTGATTTTTTCTTTGTAATGATTTTTAACAATTTTTTGTCGCTTTTCAATAGCAGCTTTAAAACGTCACCTAATGGTTTAGATCTAGCGTCTAGATTCTCTCCATATGATTTTCTACAGTGGCACAAGGAGCAATCACAGGTCCATGTTTTAGACCAGTGGGCTCTCCACTTGCCACTGTGTGGTATTTTTACAAGTTACTCTATTCTTCCCTTGAGGCAATAAAATTAGGGCAGAAAATCTCAGTCCTTTCATACATATTAAACGTGCCACATTTTTGTTCATATATTCCTGTGTGCCTCCATGTAAAATTAACAGCATTGGACCAAAAACAATGGTAGGGTGTTATATAACAATATACTCTAATATGCCAAAAGAACACCTAAAACCACTTACATTGTTAACCACCTTACATACTAAAACTTCACTTTTAATTGTATTGCTAAAATATCTACTACTAACCTCTATCTATCTCACATCTAGTAAAACTAAAACTTCCTAACATTGATCTTCAAACTTAAAGTTATAAGTGATATCAATATCTTGTTCAGTATTTATAATATTGTTATATTAATATTTGTTGTATATAGATATATAGGCATGCAGTATCAGCAGTATACTGCATGCCTATGAGGATTCAGTGTGAGATCGTTAAAGCAATTATAGCCTTCCCCTCTCCCCCCCGACATGGCTTCATCATGGGTCTATGGGCTATATGATGCCACTTTGAGGATCAGTGCTTTAATTTTACTAGATTAGAGATAGATAGTGGTTAATAATAGATATTTTAGTAATACAATCAAAAATGAAGTTTTAGTATAAAAGGTGGTTAACCATGAAAGTGTGTTTAAGTTTTCCTTTGGCATATTAGAGTGTATTTCCCTATATAATTAGAGACATCAAAGATACATAAACCCATAGTAGTCTATGGCCAATATAATACAACCATAATACCATTGTGTACATGAGTCCTAACTACTCCCTAATAACAGAAATTAAAATAACATTGGAAGACTAGTAAAGATTAGTATAAAAATGTCCAAAGTTGCCTAACTTTTAATGTAGATTGTAACTGTGGAGTATTGTAAATTGTTGTTCAAGAGGTGAGATTTCCCGATTAGTTATTAGGAAAAAAATATCTTGAATTACATTGCAAATGTGTATTTTACCTGACATACTTGCTTTATATACATGCAGTCTTATTAACAAAAAGAGAAAGAAGTAGAAGTAGGCCAGCCTGCCACCCAAGCAATGTTGTTTCCAATTGAAAGCTTTGTGACCTTACCACAAATCCATGAGTGATCTTACATTTCATGGGAAACCACATATTCTCTCTTTTTTTACTGACTCAGTAAGAAGGGTTTAAAAACAAATGAGCTAGTTTAATTTCACTAACTTTTATGGATGATGTTATGTACCATCAACATTATACACACAAAACCATAAGGGAGACTATAAATAAAATATTGTTAAACTCTAGTGGTAGTAGTGATATATAATTAAATGCTGGTGAATACTGGCCCATGATAATGAGTTTGCTGGTTGCACAAATGGTTTTCATTTCAGACATGCATCGTGGATGCTGGAGAATCTGGAAACTGTTACAAAAATGTAGGTAGGAGAACAAAATGTTTTCTTGTAGACAAATAAGACAAGCAGAAAAGTCACCAAGTTTAGCCATTTTGAATGGCTATAATTTACTGTGTATCATTCCATATGAGTAGTTGAAATGCAGCTTTAAACACAATGCAGTGATAAAATGTTTTTTTTTTTTTCTGAGACATGCCTCACTTGGTCCCCAAAGACTTTTACAGTTATGAAAACCACATGCGGGTCTCATACCTGAAACTCTTGTTGTATCAACAGTTCCTCAGACAGTGCAGGCACTGATCTTCCATTAATTCTTGTATCTGAACGGATGGGTGAGGTGGAGGGAGTGTGAACTGTGAGCATGGAAAGTGAAGGTGAAAAGGTTGGGGTCATCGTTGAAGGCTGGCATGCCAAATTAGAGAAAAAGGGGGAGCGGGGATATTTTACAAATGTCTGTCCTGACATTATAGTTGGCATTCGTGGTGGTACTGCCCGTATCCCAGGCTGTGCCACTGATGTGATTAATGGGGGTGGAAAAATGAAAGGTTTCTTTTGCTTAGGTACATGCCTATGCATCTTGTCATCTTTCAGTCTACCAATATCACAGAAAACAGAGGAAAGTGTCTGAAACCTGGGTTCCCAGCTAAGCAGGTAGTCCCAATTATAACTTCCTCTCAGGTCCTCATCTGAGGCCACCAAAGATGCCAAAGAACCATATCTGGAGTCATATGACATAGGAACATAAATGTAGTCTTGACTGGTCTCTGGTACAGAGTTTTTGTCCTTTGGATTGTTTTCACTACTGTGATGTGTTGGTGGCAACTCCTTTTTGCAATTATAGTATGCATGGCATTCTCCTTCTCCATTTTCCTCCTTAAGGATCACTACACTCTCTGAACTTTCCAACCCGATCACCACATCTGTTTCATCTGACTCACATGACAGAAGATCTGATTCTCTTGGAATTCCAGAGTCAGGAACTCGAGAAGCTCTTTCACTAAGAACAGAGCCAGATTCTTTTCTAATGGGGTATTCATTGATCATCTTTATTTCTTCATCTTCAGCAGTTTCCCCTTCTGTTGAGCCATGACCACTCGAGTCTGAATTCCTGCATTTGTTCCCAGTGTCTTTCTTTTCTCTAATGCCAACTAACCCCAACCACTCTGCTGTATCTGGAGCTATGCTGTTTTTGATATTTTCATACTTTGGACATTCATCAGACATGCAGTCTTTACCATTTGCATTTGGGAGAGAAGGAATGGTAACTTCTTTTATTCCACAAGCATTTACAACATCTTTTCTCTTATATCTCAGAATTATTCCAATAAGGCTTATAGCCAGTAGCAAGAAAACCACAAAGGAAATGCTGAAACTGATGGAAAGTATGTTTGCTGACATAAGAGGGTAAACTTCTAGAGCTGTTGAAATGTTAACTCGAACAGTGCAGGTTGAGGACTTTGAGTCTAGATTCGGGCTTTGGGCTCTTACCACTAATTCAATAATGTCATCATTTTTCTTTGTGCTACTTCGGAACTTTTGAACACTGCTTGTTAAGTATATGACACCACTAGTGGCATTCACAGCGAAAAACTGGGAAGGCTTCTCAAGATTATAGTAAATTACTCCATCAAGTCCTTCATCCTTGTCTGAAGCTCCCACTTTGCCTACAGTCTGTCCAGGTTTGTTTTCTAGAGGTAAGTCAAATAAATATTGATCCTTTTGGAACAAAGGTGCAAACTCATCCTGCCCCTCGATGTCGATATAAATCAGAATACATGCTGTAGATTCACTTCTGTCTTTCACCTGAACAACAAGGCAATACTTCTTTTGTGTCTCATAATCAATTTTGTGCTTGGTATAAATATCCCCAGTCAATGAGTCTATGAAAAACGTATCTTGCTTTGGCTCATTTAGGCACATAGATTGAATAGAGTAACTCAAGGCACCGAATGATCCAGAATCTAAGTCAATTGCATTAGCTGTGCACACTGGTGTAAAGGGGGGCATATTTTCGGACAGACTACAGCTTAAACTGTTAAACAGGAATTGAGGAGCAAAGTCATTTTCATCAAGCACTGTAATATAGAGTCTTGTAAATGCCTTGTCATTTTTAGTTCCCCAAGCATTAGTAGCCTGTAAATTTAAAGCAAAGCTCATAACATTTTCATAATCCAAAGCTTTTACTAGCATGACAGTCCCATTTTGTGAATCAACTGTGAAAATGTCTTCATCATTCCCAGAAATTATGCTATATACGATTTCAGCATTATCTCCACTATCATAGTCAACAGCTGATATTTTGATCACTTCTGTATTTAAAGGATGATGCTCTTTAACGCTAATATGGTACTCTAAGTTGTGAAACATTGGTGGATTGTCATTGGTATCAAGAACTGATATCACAACTGTAACTGTTGAGCTTAAAGGTGAGAATCCTCGATCAGAAGCAAGTAAAACCAATGTGTGAGTGGTGAGTGACTCATAGTCTAAATTTCCATTTAGAATTAGTTTTCCAATGACTACAAATGGAGGCTGGGAAAGAAGACCAATGGTTTGCACATTGAAAAGATTGTATGAATTTCCACTGACAATTGAAAAGTCAATAAAAGCATTCTCATGGGTCCAATCCAAATCTGTGGCTGTGAAGGTAAGTATGGTCTCTCCAACTACTGCATCTTCATTTACATTGATTCGGTACACATTCTCTGTAAATGAGGGCTTATGGTTATTAACATCATGAATCTGTAGTTCCAAAAGAGTAGTGGAAGTTAAAGGAGGTATGCCACTATCTTCGGCTTCTATTAAAATAGGAATCACAGTACTTTTCTCCTTTATTCCCATCTCCATATCTGTATGCACTGAACCTATAAAAATTAGATTGATAGAAAATTATTATTTTTTTTATTAAACTCCTATTATATCCAATATTAATGAAGCAGACGTGTATGCAATACTTGACAAGTATTCAATTTTTACATAAAATATTTCAGAAGCTTTGCCTACTTTTATGACAAATTCCTGAATTGGAAAAACTATATGGTCTAGTTGTAGGTGCATGCTTTGTCTTTCCTATACTGAGGGAGGTAAATTATCCTCCCTCCCCCTTCATAGCTTACCCAGCTTTCCTGGACACTATATAGGCTATCCAGCCAACAGGAAAGCTCCAGCCCAGGGTTTCTGTAGGCTTTCTTTTTTTGTTTTTGTTTACAGATTTCCATTTTGGAGCATGACGAATTTGTTGGGCTATGTTGGACCAATTTTGGATCTATTTCTTTAACAAAATGGTTAATGACAGCTGGTGTTGGGAAGTAGTCATTTAAATAAATAATAGTGTTTTGTTTTTGTTTTTTTTTTATTCCAGTGCTGGTAATAGAGGTGTCTGATAGATGCCTCTCCATTATTGTTGCTTGGTGTCAGCCAGCAGTGTTTTTCCTCACCACAAGGCACAAGGTTGACACGAACCCCCTCTCCCTGATAATCCAGTATCCAATGCACCAGGGGTACTGAGAAGACCCGAGTTACCATCAAAAGTGAACCATCTATTGTGATGGTCCGTTTCTGGAGCAACTGAAGGCTGGTATATTTAGGATGGAAAGGGTCCAACAAACATAGACCTTCCCATTCTGATAGCATCAGCCTGCAGCTGTCGGTTTTACTCTGGCTGTTACGACCCCACGTATTTGGTTTTTTAAAATAATTTGTTTCTAGATTTTCCAATAAACAAATCATTAAAAGAAGATAATGTAGGTTTACCCTTCTTTTTCATATCCAGCCAAGGTAAAACTGAAATCTGCCGGCCGATACTATCAGGATGGGAAGGTTCATGGATTCTGGTTCCTCCCCACCCTAAAAACATCAGACTGCAGCTGCCCCAGAAGTGGACCATCACAATAGATGGTTCACTTCACAATAGATGGTTCACATTAGAGAGTCCACTTCTGATGGTAACCCGATTCTTCATTGTACTCTGGTGCATTGTGTACTGAGATAATATTGAAAGGGGCTTAGTGTCAAGCCCCAGCAACAGATATGGAGGGAAGTCTGTCAGATTCCTCTATTAACACTGGAAGGAAATAATGAAAAAAAAACATAGAAACAGAAAATCGATCCAATACTGGTCCGACGTAGTCTATCGAATCCAAAGTGCTACAAAGGAAGGAAGCTGTAGAAAAAATAGAAACACTACAAAAACATGACAGTATTAAACTCCATCCCCTGCACCTCCTGAGAGTCATGGCTGGGGGATGCAAGGGATGGACCAGTCCACATCATATGATCCTGGGGGGTACAGGCCACAGCCACAGCACAGGGGGTTGGTTCTGTATCTCCCCCTACCCCCCAAAAGATTGTGTCTGTAAGCTGTGGCCTGTACCTCCTCTCCCAACTCTAACCCCACTATTGTGTTATATGGCCAAGTGCCAACACAAAATACAGTTGTGCTGGAAGAATAAGGAGTCAAAGATATTTGTGTGATAATTTCAGCAGTGATGAATCATGGCCAGGAGAAGTCATCATGGTGGTCTGAATCTGAAGGAGAAAAGGAAAAGTGAACAACTTCAATCATAGAATATGTCACTTGTGAGTCACTGGATGTAACTGCACTGTAATAATTTATACATCTGCAGAGCACCTTAATATAAATGGTATCTACCCTTACACTGTATGGCGGTAATATCTGCAGAGTGTCTGTGTATACTGGTAACTTCCAATACACGGTCACTGTTTGGTGGTAATATTGGTGGTAATAGTAGTAGTATAATGGTTTATAATCAGGAACAGAATGGTATTACTATTCAGTCACTGGGGTGGTGAAATATGGTCATGATGTGGCCGCATTATTTGGTCTTTGTAAAGTGGTATAATTGATAATATTTTCTTTGTAAACAGGTTAGTGCAGAATCATTATAATGGTAATTGCTGCTTGTATAACAGTATTATGTGCTAACTGTACAACCATTATTTAGAAGTATCATCAATAGTACATTATTTATAGCTTTTTGGATGGATTTTTGGATGCACAATATATAATTTTATATAAATACATATTAAGAGACCCAGGTAACTGCACCATTGTGTTGGTGCAATTGTGCTTTTTTCCCCATTCTAACTAGCTCGGGTGGGTGCAGGCAATGTGGGTTGTCCAAGCCCTGGCTACATCTGTACAACTGGTTCCTCTGAAAAAGGCCTAAAGCAGCTTTATCAACAGAAAAATAAAAAATGTATGGCCTTTGGAAGAAAGAGATGAAAAAGGGAAAAATTAAAATGTGAGACTAGCCTTTTTCTTACGGAGTTAATAAATGTAAACTTTTGAGTGAAAATATGTCACCAACCCATGTTTACAATACAGCCTATGTAGGTGTAAGTTGTAGGTTCTGATGTCATCTCATAACTATAGTCATAGCAACCATAGCAGCTGCTATGAGGCACAGGGGTTTACAGAGCCCATTCTAGTACAAGAACATTATACCTTTTTTGTAGTGAACAACAAGATGGTGGCTTTTTTTGCTAACACTAATATGTGGGTTCTTTGATATATGGTGCTATTATCTATACTTTTCATTATTGCTAATTATGCTTCATTTCATGTCATTGGTTTTTGGGGCACATCTAAATTTACTTTGGGGCCCTATGAATGCTAGTTTTAGCAGAGGGACATTGCGCCCCCACAGGCATCAGGTCATCATAATGACTTCTCCTTCTGCATCTACCCATGTCATATCTGAATGTATGTTAATTTTAAAATAAAACCTATAATATCATACAAAAGCAGTCTAATTGCAGATATCAAATTCAATTCATTAAATACATTTGATAATTTGATTTACGCTTATGTCACCTGCTAGCAGTTTAGCAACACTTAGCATACAGTAAATGAAAATGAATTTACATACCAGAAGTTGGATTAATTGTGAATCCTTTTAATGGGGAAATGATTCTATAAGATACAGGGCCATAAATCTCTGAGTCTCTGTCTACAGCAGATATTGTTATGATATATGTATCAGGTGCAGTCAGCTCAGGTATTGATGCCTTCGGACAAAAAGCAAAAGAAAACAGTCAAACTGAGCTCAATCAGATTTCACCACTGAGTTCATGAACAGCTTATATTTCATACCTACAAGAATACATACCATTCCTGCAGTGTTTTCATTGCTGATCTATGCATGGCATTAAAAGATTTTATTAACTGTATTTCCAATGTACCTTGTGATTTATTAAAGCCCTCCGTTGAAGATTTGGATTTAGATGGCATCAGATTCTGAGTAATCTTGTGATGTTAAGCGCTTGGGTGTAATATTATACTAATAGAAGCAAGGCTTCACACAGTACCTCTGTCTATATTGGCTTCTCGTGAAGCTACGGCTGACATGCCATTGTAAATATACCCAGTGTTCTAGTGTTCTGCATACTTTAATCATTTTGATTGACTTTATACTTATTTGTACAACTTTTCTTTTCATTTTTTCTCAGTGAGTCCATTAATCTATACAGTGTGGGTATAATGTATATATATATTCATGAACCAGATAGTTTTAATGTTAATGTAATTGCTATATTCACGTTACAGTTTATGGAAAGACTAAATAGACCATAAAGCTTAAAAATGTTGATTTTAGGCCAAAGCATTATCTCTAAATACTTTACATTAAATATTTACAATTACACAGAGAGGTAAAACATGCTATTTGCCATTTTTATTATACTGGTAAAAGGTTGTGTAACAGTATTATTTTGCTTCTTGACATCTAACTTAAAGGGGTATTCCCATCTCTGACATTTATGGCACAGTTATAGCACATACAGTGGGGAAAATAAGTATTTGATACACTGTCAATACTGCATGTTTTCCCACCTACAAAGAATGGAGAGGTCTGTAATTTTTAGAAAAGGTACACTTAAACTGAGGGACAGAATCTAAGAAAAAATCCAGAAAGTCATATTTTATAATTTTTTTAAATGATTCATTTGCATTTTAATGCATGAAATAAGCATTTTAAACAATACATTAACTTAACTTAATATTTGGTACGGAAACCTTTGCTTACAATTACAGAGGTCAGACATTTCCTGCAGTTCTTGACCATGTTTACACACTGTAGCAGGGATTTTGTTCCACTCCTTCATACAGATTTTCTCCAGATCTTTAAGGTTTCTGGACTGTTGTTGGGCTACATTGAGTTTAACCTCCTTTCAAAGATTTTTGATTGGGCTTAGGTTTGGAGTTTGACGAGGCCACTCCAAGATCTTGAAATTCTTCTTATCGAGCCATTTCTTAGCTCTAACTGAGGGAAGGAGATTGTAAGTCAAAAGTCTCACAATATATGGATCCATTCATCCTCCCTTCAATATGGTGCAGTCATCCTGTCCCCTTTGCAGAAAAGCACCCTCAAAGTATGATGTTTCCACCTTCATGCTTGAAGGTTGGGATAGTGCTCTTGGGGTTGTACACAATAAATGGAGATGATACCAAAAACTTCTATTTTGGTCTCATCTGACCACATGACCTTCTCCCATGCCTTCTTCGGATCTTCCAGATGGTCATTGTCGAACTTCAAATGGCCTGGACATGTGCTGGGGTGAGCAGTGGGACCTTGTGTGTCCTGCAAGATTTTAATCCATGATCGTGTAGTGTGTTACTAATGGTAATCTTTGAGATTGTGGACCCAGCTCTATGCAGGTCACTGACCAGGTCCTCCCATGTAGTTTTGGACTGATTCCTGACCTTTCTCAGAATCATCCGTACCCCACGAGGTGAGATCTTGCATGGAGCCCCAGACCGAGGAAGATTGAGAGTTATTTTGTGTTTCTTCCATTTTCTAACAATTGTTCCAACAGTTTTAGTCTTCTCATCAATCCAGTGCAAGTTTTCAATTTTGTCCCTGGTGTTCTTACACAGCACTTTGGTCTTGAACATGGTGGAGAGGTTGGAGTGTGATTGATTGAGTGTGTGGACAGGTGTCTTTTATACAACTAACAAGTTCAAACAGGTGCAATTAATACAGGTAATGAGTGGAGATTAGGAGGGCTTCTTAAAGAATTACTAACAGGTCTATGAGAGAGTGAATTCTTAATGGTTGGTAGGTGATCAAATACTTATTTCATGCAACAGAATGAAAAATAATTATTTAAAAATCATACAATGTGATTTTCTGGATTTTTTTTAGATTCTGTCTCTTACACTTGAAGTGTACCTATGATAAAAATTACAGACCTCTCCATTCTTTGTACATGGGAAAACTTGCAAAATCGCCAGTGTATCAAACACTTATTTTCCCCACTGTATCTGGGTAAGGAGCTCCCCGATGTTGAGACCAACACTAATCAGGCATCTATGGTATATGTAGTTGATATGCCACAAATATCTGAGATTGGAATACCAAATAATAAAATAAAAATAGATAAATTAAATTAAACAGTTACTATTACAATTAGAGATGATTCTCGCCAGACTGGTTCACAGAGTCTGCTCTTCACACCAAACTTCAGACTCCCACGTTCTGTTCAGGCTGTGGGTGGTTCTACAGAGTGACATTACAGCTCTGCTAAACCTAGCTGAACCTGTTTGGGGACATTGCTAATAGAAGTGTTTATACAGTAGGGCAGAAGACTACAGAGCTCTAAGATTTGTCAGTAACATAGATAAACAAGCTTCTGGGCTGCTGATGACACACAGCAGAGAGTGACGTCACTGTCCCCACCATCCTGGACAAGGAAGCTGGAGCAATGAGAGCAGAGGGAGATGGTCTGTAACCTTAGGAAGCTCGTGTACACAAGCAGAAAATAAGAACTGTTCAGGCTCTGAAAGGAATCAAAATCAAAACAGCACTGCATATGGCAATAGTCTCTATTTATCTATTTGCCTACATATTTAAATCTAAATAGGGTTGCTCAGTAGATAGCAATGTTGCCGTGTAGCATTGGGGTTCTACCCCAGACAACATCTATATGGAATTTGTATGTTCTCTCCATGTTCACATCAGTTTCCTCTAGATACTCCAATTTCCCCAATACTCTAAAAACATACTGACAGGTTAATCTGAATTTAAGATTATGAGCACCAATGGGGACAGGAAACAATATGAATAAAGACAATCTCTATAAAGTACTGTGGAAAATAACAGCGCTATATAAATAATAAATAAATGTATTCTAAAATCAATGTTGATGCATTAATCTGACATCAGACAGCACAAGGCATTGCAAAACACATATCGAAATGTATGTGGCTAAAGTAGTTGGTAAATTATTAAAAAGCAATATAGGACACAGAGTAGGACACAGTTTTTTAAAAAAAAGCATTTTCTTTTATTATGTACTGTATGTTAGGCTACTGTTGGATTTTTAAGCAGTCTCAGTATTTCGAATTCGCATAAATCATCCCCATAGAAAATCCAAGCTGTAGTCTACTCAGAACTTGTTTTATAATCCATCGTTTTTCACTTGAAAACAGTGGATTATAGTACAGCTCAATGTGAATGGGCCGCCAGATTCCAAGAAACGACCTCAAAATGCACAGAAAACACCGAAAACCAATGGTAAAATACTGGTCAGATTCTGTAACAGAAACTGACCGTATTTTACAATTGTCATGTGTACATAGCCTTAGTCTGGTGTTTCTTGACGGGTTATTATAATTTTTCACAGTCTTCTCATATGTTATAACGACACGACCGACATTTTGATCCATGAGTTATTAGGTGCTGAGGCCCCCACAATTTGTTTAAAGAAAGAAGACAGATTCTAGGTGGTAAATACTAATGGAAGCCATTAAAGTGCCCATTGTTTCACCAATTTTTTACAGACCCTAAGAGCAACATGTATCAACGGGTCATTTTCACTGTTCTGGCGTGAAATGCACCAATAGAGAGAGGTATTTTCACAATGCATGACGCTTCATCCGACCAAGTTTGGCATACGTTGCATCAGAACCTGACACTTTTTAATGTGCCAAAGATGCACGGGCATGGTGGGGGCATGATGGGGCGTGTCGCTAGAGATGGGCGAATTTCTCAAAAATTCGGATCGTTCACTTCGCCGAATTTCCCGTCAAAAATAACTTCGGTCCGAATTACTTCGGGACGAATCACGTTAAAAAACAGCTATTTCCAGGCTGCACAGAGCCTGCAGGGTGCTGTAGAACGTTGTGCAATGCTTAAATATGCAGAGGGAGCTTGGTTTGGTCTTCATACAATGTTGTGTTTTAGTATGACACGCACATGACTGCCGCCGCTCTTAGAATCGCTTCACTATAAAATTCCCTGAGCACTTAAGGGGGCAAAACTGACCAAAAAACTGAAGGGGGAATGTAGCCTGATAAAGTCATGGCAGCGACAGCTGGAAAAAAAACAAGCTGAGGGCTCAGGTGGCAACATCAGTGACAGAGTGTGGAGGTGACGGCGGCAGCCACAGCAGCATGAGGTCAGGCAGTGGCACAATGACATTCTGGAGGTGGCAAAAACAGGAGTAGGCCAAAGAGTGGCACAATGACACAGTGTGGAGTTGACGGCATCAACAGCAGCAGCAGCATGAGGTCAGACAGTGGCACAATGACATTCTGGAGGTGGCAAAACAGTAGTAGGCCACAGAGTGGCACAATGACAGAGAGTGGAGGTGACGGTGGCAGCAGCATGAGGTCAGACCGTGGCACAATGACATTCTGGAGGTGGCAATAAGTGGAGGAGGCCACCGAGGGGCACAAGGACAGAGAGTGGTGGTGACGGCGGCAGCAGCATGAGGTCAGACAGGGAGCACATTGGACATTATGGAGGGTGGCCAAATAAAATGGAGTAGGCACACTAGAGTGGCACACTGACACAGTGTGGAGGTAACAGGTAGCAGCAGCATGAGGTCAGACAGTGGCACAATGACACTGTGTGGGAGGCCATGGCAAGCAGACCACAGCAGGCGAGCATGAGGGGGTCCAAGGCGAGTGGCCACAATGACATTCTGGAGGTGGCAAAACAGTAGTAGGCCACAGAGTGGCACAATGACAGAGAGTGGAGGTCACAGCAGCAGCAGCATGAGGTCAGACAGTGGCACAATGACATTCTGGAGGTGGCAAAAACTGGAGTAGGCCACAGAGTGGCACAATGACACAGTGTGGAGGTGACGGTGGCAGCAGCATGAGGTCAGACAGTGGCACAATGACATTCTGGAGGTGGCAAAACAGTAGTAGGAGACAGAGTGGCACAATGAAAGAGAGTGGAGGTGACGGTGTCAGCAGCATGAGGTCAGGCAGTGGCACAAAGACATTCTGGAGGTGGCAAAACAGTAGTAGGCCACAGAGTGGCACAATGACAAAGTGTGTAGGTCATAGCAGCAGCAGCAGCATGAGGTCAGACAGTGGCACAATGACATTCGGGAGGTGGCAAAAACTGGAGTAGGTCACAGAGTTGCACAATGACAGAGAGTGGAGGTGACGGCGGCAGGAGTAACAGCATGAGGTCAGAGAGTGGCACAATGACACAGTGTGGATGTCATGGCACCAGCAACAGCAGCAGCAGCATGAGGTCATAAAGTGGCACAATGACAGAGTGTGGAGGTGGGTGGCAATAGCAGTCCCTGGTAAAGATGGTTGGTGGCAGATGGAGAAACTGTCAGCAGATGTGTGGCATCAGGTGGGTGTCAGCATCAGAATAGTGGCTGAGGCAGGTAGTTTGAACCCAGACTCATTTCTCACAGTTTGGGTGAGACGTCATGGCTGATGTAGTCTGACGCCTAAGGCATTGGTGTGTGGAAATCCTGGCCGATCCACGCCTGATTCATCTTGACAAAGGTCAGTCGTTCCACATTTCCCGTGGACAAGTGGGTTTTCCTTGGAGTAACGATGGCCCCCGCCGCACTGAACACCCGCTCTGATGCCACACTACTGGCTGGGCAGGACAGCTTCTCCACTGCAAACTCGGCAAGTTGCGGTCACACATCCAGTTTGGCTGCCCAGTAGTCCAGCGGATCTTCTCACTGGGGTGGCAGAGTGCTGTCCAAGTAGGCCACCACCTGTTGGTTCAGGGTCTGCTCCAGGTCCTGCTGCTGCTGCTGGTGACTGCCCTCCTCACTAGGCGGGTGAAGGAAGCTGCTCATCAGTGACTCCAGACTTAGGTTGCTGCTGATGGAGCTGGTACTGCTCCTACCCCCCACCTTCCCCCAGCAGCCGCGGCAGTAGTACGTGAGCGCTGAAGAACCCCTCGTTCAGACCTGTCAGAGGAGGGAACGATGCCGCACATAGGCAGTGGCCAACTGACTACGGAGGATTTCCTTATAGTATTTGAGTTTGTCCTCCCTCTCAATAGCTGGGAAAAAGGCTCCCATTTTGGACCGGTAGCGAGGGTCCAATAGGGTGGAGAGACAGAAGTCATCCATCTGTTGGATGCTGACTATTCGGCTGTCAATAGCCAAGCAAATCAGCATGCTGCGGGCCATCTGCACAAGTGACTCCGAGGGGCTCCCTGCCTCCATCTCCACTGTATACTACCACGGTGCTTGCGGGTCATCTGCCTCGTCTTCCTCATCTCCATCTACCTCCTCCAGCTGCTCCTGCTCCTCCTCTCTTGTCACCTGGGTAGAAAATCCACTCATTTCACCAGACAATGCTTCTGCCCAATGTCCTCCTCCTCCTCCTCCATTTCAGTCCCCACCGGACGCATTTGGCCGCGAGATATAGTCGCCACGTCTCCAGTCCCCTGCCCAGACAGATTTTTCAGCATCTGTTCCAGGACATGAAGCAGTGGAATGACGTTATTCATCCCGTAGTCCTGGCGACTGACAAATAATGTGGCCTCCTCGAATGGCCTCAACAAACGGCAAGTGTCACGTTGAGCTGCCACTGGCTGACATCAAAGTTACACAGGGGAGTATTCCTGTCCGCCTGGATCATCAAAAAATCGTTAATGGCCTCTCTGTTCATACAGTCGGTCCAACACCGAGGCTGGAATTCCAACAGGTGGAAACATCGCATATCAGAGTGTGTTGGGGGAGGCCGTTCTGCCGCTGCAACTCAAGGAGGGTGTTCCTGGCTTTGTAGGAATGGATGAAGTGCATGCACAGTTTCCTGGCCATTTTCAGAATCTTCTGAAGATCGGTGGAAGACTTCAGGAACCTTTTCACAACCAGATTGAATACATGCACCATCCCTCCCCGTTCCAGCGCGGACACGATGTTACTCCCATTGTCCGTCACCATGGTTCCGATTTGCAGTTGGCGCAAAGAAAGCCACACATCGATTTCTTGCTGCATGACGCGGAGCAGTTCCTCCCCTGTGTGACTTTGTTCGCCGAGGCAAGCCAGGTGTAGAACTGCGTGACACCGCTGTGCCCTACACATGTGGTATGATGGAGCAGTACTTGTGGAGGCTGAGATGGTGGTGGTGGTGGAGGAGGAGGAGGCGGACATTGGCGCAGGAGCCGCAGTTTGACAACGTGGAGGAGAAAGCGGGGTCTCCTGTTCAAGTTGATGGTGTGCCTGGGCTGGAAGCACATTCACCCAGTGGGCCGTAAAGGACATGTAGTGGCCCTGACCGTAGTTACAGCTCCAGACGTCCGCGCTGCCGTGCACCTTGGAACAAACCGATAAGCTCAAGGACTGGCCCACCTTCTGTTCTACATATTTATGAAGTGCTGGTACTGCCTTTTTGGAAAATAAATTACTGCTTGGAACTCTCCATCTCGGCTCGGCACACGCGATTCGTTCTCTTAACGGTGCAGAGGCCACCATTTGGAAAGTGAGGGACTACAGCACCAACAACTTGGACAGGAGCACGGTCAGCTTCTGCATCTTAGGATGGTTGGACGCATACTGTTGTCTCTTTGCAATCACCTCGCTGAACGACTGTTGGCGCCATGAGCAGCGAGGAGCAGGAGCATCTGGACCGGGAGATGATGTCAAAGAGAAACAGCTCCATTCTGCAGAGGTGGTGGAGCCTTGACTGGCTGCAATGGCATGCGTGCCACTGGGCTCTGCTGCTGCTGTTGCTGCGGCGGCAGGATGGACCATCAAATTTGAGCCACGTTTCTCCCAGGCCACCGGATGGTGACACTGCATGTGTTGACGCAGGGCCGTGGTGCCAACGTTAGCTCCCTGGCCACGCTTCACTTTCTGCCTACAGATTCTACATATACCCATATTTGGCTCCTCCGGTGTCTTAGCAAAGAACTGCCACATCGCCGAGTATCGGATTTTACCGCCAACGCTCCGCACTGAGTGACTACTGCCGCCGCTGCCTCGCTGAGCCCCTGTGCCGCTACTTTCTTGGACCTGCGAAGCGGGTTTTTTACCCCATGGCCGCTTGGCTCCCGACTTCACACTGCTGCTACCCTGCTGACTCACGGCCACACAACCCACTTGCTGGCTGCACCGCTGCCTGACGCGCAAGCTGACGCCCTCTTCTCCTGACGATGATGAAGCCCTTGCCTCACCCGGCTCCTAAGTGCAGTCGGCTACATCATCATCTATTTGTGTTTCATCGTCACTGCTGTCCTCATCACCGGTCTTGGTATGCAGAGGCTGACCCCTCACAACATGACCTCCCATGCCACTCTCAACATCTATACTTGGCCGCCTACTGCAAGAAGCAGGGGATATTGGCCCCATTTCTTCGCTGCACTCCTCAAATTGTTCATCCTCGCTATATAGTGGCGCTGAGCCCAGACCACATATTAGATCTCTGGCTGAGGGAACCGGATGGGACAGAGGCAGGTTGAGGACAGGTGAGGGCCGCTGACCCGCTCCCGGGCCATGCCAACTAAAGGCTGTGTCTGACGTTCCCACCGACTCTTGGCTGGGGTTGTCAGATGTCATCTGGGAGGAAGTGGATGACCTAGTCAACAATCAAGAACCATTGGGTTGCTGAACAACACACGGCCGCTAGATTACAGCGGCAGTTGTGGCCTCACCGAGTGACCCCTGCTGCAACGTCCCCTTGCTGTGCTGCAACCTGGGCCTGCTCCAGGAATGTTTGTGCCTCTGCCACTCGCAGGTGAAGAGCCTGCTACCTCTCTGTCTGACATACTGTTTTTTCTAAAATGTACAGACACTGTTTGATGAAGATATCTGTATATGATAAATACACACCCTGTATTTGACTCCAAATGAACCCACTAACAAGCTTGGGTAACCCTTGGATATAAATTGCGCTCCACAAATGGGCAGGAAAAATTGACTTGTATGTGCCGTTTAAAAACTCTGTGTATTTTACTGAATATAAAAGCACAAACAGGCTTAATTAACCTTCGGATAAGAATTATGCTACAAAATTTCTTCTGTGGCGGTGAAAAACAAAGTTTCTTTTACTGAGTACAACTGCAGAACAACGCTTAATTAACCCCTGGATGTAAATTGCGCAAAGAATTGAGCAATCAAAAACTTTGAGCTTTGTAGTGTGTTACAATGGCGTGTTTTCTACGCTACATAACAAGAGTAAAGCTTGTAATTAACCTTCGCTTGTGAATTATGCTACAGCAAAAATGTCTATTTTGGCGGTGAAATAAACGTTTTCTTTTAGTCACCACAGCAGCAGAACAACGCTTAATTAACCCCTGGATGTAAATTGCGCAAAAGAATTGAGCAACCAAAAACTACGAGCTTTGTAGCGTGTTACAATGGCGTGTTTTCTATGCTACACAAGAGTAAAACTTGTAATTAACCTTCACTTGCGAATTATGCTAAAGGAAAAATTTATTTTTTGGCGGTGAAATAAACGTTTTCTTTTAGTCACCACAGCAGCAGAACAACGCTTAATTAACCCCTGGATGTAAATTGCGCAAAAGAATTGAGCAACCAAAAACTACGAGCTTTGTAGCGTGTTACAATGACGTGTTTTCTACGCTACACAACAAGAGGAAAACCTGTAATTAACCTTCACTTGCGAATTATGCTAAAGGAAAAATTTATTTTTTGGCGGTGAAATAAACGTTTTCTTTTACTCACCACAGCAGCAGAACAACGCTTAATTAACCCCTGGTTGTAAATTGCGCAAAAGAATTGAGCAACCAAAAACTACGAGCTTTGTAGCGTGTTACAATGGCGTGTTTTCTACGCTATACAACAAGAGGAAAACTTGTAATTAAACTTCGCTTGTGAATTATGCAACAGGAAAAATGTATTTTTTGGCGGTGAATTAAACGTTTTCTTTTAGTCACCACAGCAGCAGAACAACGCATAATTAACCCCTGGATGTAAATTGCGCAAAAGAATTGAGCAGCCAAAAATGAAGTGGTATTTGTATTGTAAAAACGAATGAATACAACAGGAACAGGCTTAGATCACCCTTGGATATTCAATGGGCTGTGAGCAGATAGCATTAAAATGTATATGCAGCTGCACTGGACACACACTGGACTTCAGATCCAATACCCCAAAAAATCAGAAATAGAACGTTAAGAGAAGCAGTCTCTGAGACAAGCTGTGACACCCCCCAAAAATCGCTGCATAAAAATGAGTTCTTTAGTATCAGCTATCACAAGCAGCCTCGGCAGCACCTTCCCTAATCAGTACAGTGAGAGCGGTATGAGCTCCCAGCGTCGCACCCGGACTTATATAGTACGGTGACGTCACAGACTCCCGCCAGTCTCTGATTGGCTTCATCTCTGCACATGTCATGCAGGCTATGCCCTTCTTCCTTCCAGAGTTCTTTGCCCCATGTAACGCCATGTGCTCGCAGCCATTTTATCAATCAAAAGCACACTTCGTTCACCCGAAGTACCCCAAACTTCGACTTCGTTCAGAACCGAAGTTTTCCCGAAATTCCAAACGAATTCCACTTCGTTAGAATCAATTCGCCTATCTCTACGTGTCGCACCAGATTCATAGTATTAGACATATTTATGAATGTGGAACGCCAAAAGTAGACGCATAACTGTCAGAAAAGCCAGACCAAGTTAAGAGTGGTCTGTCTGAGCTCAAAGTTGTCGTAGTGGAACTTGATTTGCCATTAGGGAAAAAATATTTTTCAACTTCTACCAGTAAAATTATAAAAAGTAATTAATAATAATTATCAAACTACATAAAATTAAATAATATAAAATATATTATTAAATTATATAACATACAAAAGATATTAAATGATCTCTCATAAAATATACTTAAAATTAATATAACATGAAATTAATATTAAATTAAATAATATCAATTAATTAAACCAATACAGCATCTACCATAATTCCTGTTCTTAAAGGGGTGTTATCATTTGAGCTGCTCGTGCTGTCCAGCTAATTTTCTCAGATTGAGTTTGAAATTCAGGGGCGTGTTCTTCCTCTCAGCAGGCGTGTCTCCCCTCCCACGAGGCGTGTCTCCCCTCACTGAAGAATGTGACATACATCATTTTGTTTTAAAGCAGGGGATGCAGAGGGTTGTCTGGATATAACAGCTCTGTAGCCTCCTGCCTGCTTATGTCTGCAGCCTTGAGGCTCCAAACTCCAGCAAGCAGCTGTCATATGTCTTAGTTTACACACAACTGAAAGCCTGCAGCTGTTAAGATCTCTGCTTCCTGTCAGTGACATGTGGAGAAGCAAATCAGCTTTCAGAGAAGGCCATGCTCATCTTGTAACTGACTTGGGCTGTTGGTGTAGCTGGTAGAGCAGTGATAGACTTATTGTTTTTACAACGAAAGGGTTTGGAGTTCTAGTTACTCACAGGGTATATTTTTTTTCCCCCCTAAATTCTACACATATGTAGAGAGACCTAAAATATATATGTTAATCTCTATAATGATATATATATATATATATATATATTATATATATATATATTATATATATATATATATATACACATACAGGGCTCCTATATCATTTCTCATCCCCCAGAATATATGCATTGTATCACGTATGTTGGAAGTGCTTGGTGTGACTGCAAGGATGGGACACTATATAGGGGAGCTTTGTGTGTGTATATGAATAAAATTATAGATGTTCACACATATATTTTCATATCTTTACATATGTGTATAAATTTTAAATAAAAAAAAAAAAAAAAACACAACTGATGGGAATTGAACTCCCAACCTAGGACTTGTAGGGCTGATTAGCTAAACACTACACTATACAGGCAGCTCGTGCAGACACAGTGTTGAATCCTTATGTTATACAATACAGGTGATGATGTCATAAGGAGGCGGGGCTTGCATTCGATCTGAGGAACAGAATGCCCTCTTTTCAAAGTTCAAACTGAACCTGTGAGGAGGTGAATCAACCTCTTGGCAAAAGCCCTTTAAACAGGCAGTAATTACCCAAATCATTACCATAGAGCTGAGATGTACATAGAGCCAGCAGACTCTGGTTTCACTATCGATTTTAACAGCTCAGAGGGGAGTAAACACAGAGTGTGCAGGCAGCCAATCACAGTGCAGGGGGCGTGTCGAGGGGGCAGGAATAGCCCCGGGGGCGTTTTTTTGGCCCAGCAACAGCAGAAATAAGACAGATTTACAGCGAAGCTGATATCTGCTAAACCAAGTGACAGAGGTAATGCAACCCAATTACAAAAGTGCTTATTTTTACTGTCCCCATAATCTGAGACATGATCTTTGTAACGATAAAACCCCTTTAAATCAGAGTTAGCATTGTATTATCAGTGATTACAAACACATCACAGTAGGCTGTGAATACAAGAAAAGCCTAGAATATCATGTCAGTAAATAGAAACTATGGTAGTTATCTTGCTTGGTAAGTAGCTATTACTGTCAAACTCAGTTAAGAACTGTAACATTTGTATTCTGTTACTTCTTTTCTCTATAGAGGCTACTCTAATTCATTGAGTTGATTTTCTGATGAAAAATTAATTATGTTAATAATAAAATTTTATTCTGATTTTTTTATTTTTTGTTTTCACTGCAGTAAATGAAACAAATATCAATGAGATGGTGATCAGTGTGGGAATTTAATATTGCTGCTCTCAGCCTTTATTCTACATACAGCCAATAGCCGGCACACCATAGGTCTCGCTCTGACCTGTGGTGCACCAAGTAAGATCAGTCCCATATTTCTATTAACTGACATGCTATTCTAATGACTTTTGTTTAATCTCTTTAATTTCTAGCCTGCTGCGATGTGTTTGTAATCACTGATAATACTATAATAATGGGATGCATGGTAGATGCTGTATTGCTTTTCTAATTTTATATTATTTCAATTATGATTAGTTTTATAATATATAATTTAATATTATTTGTATATTATAATATATAAATATATATATAATATATATATGCATATATGTATATATAATATTATTAATTGTAAATACATTTCATATTATTTAATTAGAATAAATTGTATATTATATCATTTTAAAATAATTTTATATTACTGGGAAATTATTTTATTTATTATAGTTTTGTAATTAACATCTATAAGCATGGCCCTAGCTGTCATGAATTTTGTGGAGTCTTTTCTGGTGTACTAATCACTGTGCTTACTATGCGGCACAGATAGGCTTTGCGACAGGATTACCCTGCGCTCCACCTACAATGCAGCAAATGTATTTACCGCTGTATGATAGGTTCATACATACTGCCACATTCTACACTGCTCTAAAACTATTTAGAACTGGCGAGTCTGCACCTATTTTATACATGTCGCCCTAAGTGTCAAATTAATTATAGGTTTGTGGAATTAAGCTCTGTTTAAAACAGAAATGTATGAAACACCCAAGGTCTGTTGAAAGCTGATTGGCAACTTTTTATAGTAGTGTAACAGACGATACCATGTTCATTGCATTAGAAATGCAGTATTAAGGCCAAGGTAACTGTGAAATATTTGGAGGCTATATGTTTTCAGGTATTTTAATATGTTTGGCTAGGCTTCTGATCATTATTATTGTTATTATTACTAACAATAGGATATTTTTCTTCACTGTAGGTGTTTAGACATTTGAGAATCCCTGATTCACTTGTCATAAGTCTGGCTATTAAGGGGTTTTCTCATCAGAATGTGTCACAGTGTCTGCTCTACTTAGCCAGCTTCAGGCTCACACTTTCTGTTCATGCTGTGACTGGTTCTACAGCAGTGACTGACATTTTAGCTCTGCAACTTCTTACTGAGCCCATTAAAAAGATATTGTTGATGAAGAGGCCTTAGCAGCAAGGCACAAAACTAAAGAGCTCTAAAAGATTAATGTTTGTCAGTAAGAAAGACACCTACGCTCCAGTGCTTCTATGGGTTCACACGGGGTAATTTCGGCACGCATTTCGCCACGTATTTGAACTCTAATATGGGCGAGATGCTCGCCGCAAATACGGTAATCCATAGTTCTCATAGAGATTTATGGATTACGCCTCTTCTCCCCGCTCGTACAATACAATCGTATTGTACGTGCGGGGAGATAAGTGACATGCCAATTACTTGCGGCGAATACGCGGTGTGTGCCGCAATACATTGTGTGAACATAGCCTAATAAGACAAAGCAGGGAGTGATGTCATCAGGCAGCCAGGGCTGATAGAGCAGAGAGATAATCGGTAACCTAGGAAATCTCCTGTAAATAAGCAGTTGATAAGAACTGTTCTAGTTCCGAAAGGAAGCAAAATCAGAACAGCAATGTATTTGGGAATGGTCTTTTTCCTTTTTGCCTACATGCTGAAAGCTAATCAGTCAAATGGGATACCACTTTAACATAATTGTATGGAACTGTTGGTGTTCAGCTCAGTAGAATGAGCTCAACAATTCACTATTTGCACAGTGAATGTGGCTCATACTATACTTTGTCCAAAAAAACCAATAATTAAAATTTTATTGATACTACTTTATCATTAGTATACAATCTATGGAATGGCCAGCATAATAAATGGCTCACTTATATTTTTAAGTATAAAATGTACGCTTCATTAAATATTTTTATTTCACTAAACACATCTGCATTCAATTAAATCATCAGAAGAATACATGTGTATAGATGTTGTTTTATGACCCATTAGTCAAAATATAAGGTCTGTGTGATTCAACAGATTTGTAGTAGCAGCCCAGTGATGAGGCAGCCAGTCACAACTTGATGTGACACATCATTAAACAAAGAGCATTGATATGCATAACATTTACAGTAAATCTGGCCTTCAGTGTAACATTAAGCAATCTTGAATTACAAATGTTACACTATCCACAATATATTAAAGCTGATCTGTCTAGAATGAACAAAGGCTTTGTATACTTTACAAGCTAGATAAACAATACTACACTCAGAGTATATCTAATTCTTGTCTCTGAAAACCAACATAGATCTGCATGATTGCATCTCACTAGACAGTAAATTAGTCCCATAAAATAACACCATTCACTACCAATCTGTGCCTCGTCAGGCAGGGGCAGTGCTAAATCAGGTTCACAAACTGTCCCAAATTTCCATTATTTTTATTAAAGATATACTTTATCAAACATACCTAGATAAACTGTCTCAGTCACACAATGACTAGAATGAATAACACTTTAAAAATTAAATGTAGTACTCCATACTACTCCATACGGTAAAACAGAACACAGCACTATACAAATATAGTAACACATAGAATGTAAAAGAGTTACATTCAGTGACTTAGCGCTTAAATCTCTGATTGTAGACATTTTTTTCCTCTTTTCTATCTGGCCCAGACCTCTTTGATCTTTTTTCAGCCACAACTTGTATCTGTAGAATATGCTATCAAGAGATCTTCTATTCCTCACTTTTCCATTATTCACCCCAATTTCTTGACACAAACAGCTCATTCTGGTGCCATATTGCTCTGAATTCTCTGCCTGCTGTACCACCCAGTAGTTTATGCCACACCGAGTCTATAAAGATAATTATGCTAAGTAGAAACTGCCCACGGAAACAGTGGCCACATAGTTCTCCAAAGAAACAATACTACATACCCAATGCCCCTCAAAACAAATGTGATCAGACAGTTCCTCTGACAGTAATATGTACTTCACGGAGGCATCCAGAAAATAACTGAGGTATTGTCCCTGATTAATTAATGCCACACAATATACCCAGTGATATCAAACAGATATTACCATGGCTGCTCCAACTGTGCCAAACAGATAATGCCCATGAAAGTAATAATGCCGCAATCTCAAAGTGTTGCACAATGAAAATAAAAGTGTCTACATAGTGTCTCCAAAATTACTGCACAAATCAAAGATCACACATGGTGCTATTGGTATCCTCAACAGTGGGTGCTCACAATGTCCCCCAAAATAAGCGTGTCATTTGGAGTTCCCCCATTATGCCAAGTTTAGTCCCACAACAATAATAGTGACTAGAATGTCCCCAGTACTCCCATAGTTCTTCCAAAAGTAGTTGTGAATAGAATGTCCCCAGTATTCCCATAGTTTTTCCAAAAGTAATAGTGCCTACACAGTATCTCCCAAAATAACTCTGCTAATCAGGGTACCCTCATAATGCAAGACAGTGCTCAAAAGGAATTTTCCCTATTGTTACAGCACCCAATGTCCATCAAAATAACTTTGCAACAGTGCCCCCAATTTTGCTAGTACCCTTAAAAACCCATAAAAATAATAATGCTCCAAGGAAGAGTACTAATACCTATACAGTGCAGGATACAGGCCTTTTCTAGTCTGCAGCCTAAATGATCTTGGAGCCAGCACTTTCAGGCAACATAATGTCATCATACCTGATTAATCTAGGCATATTGTGGGCTATGTCCTATGACAGTAACTTGGTAAGGTATGGAGCCTATAGTTCCTGAGCTCTGTCTGAAATTTCAAATTGGTGCTCACTTAGCAAAAACTCTGGGACATGAACATATAACCTAACTAAAAAAGTTGTATGGCAAAGATTAACTAATTTCTTTTAATATAAATCACTTGGCACAACTCAGGATAACATTGTAATGTGTGTATGTGGTTCTGCATAGGTAAAACTAGTGCATAATTTAGGGAGTTATCGTTTAACAATGAAGGTCAGAAAGGTTGAACAACAAAATCGTCTCTGTTGTCCGTATAACATCCCTTTAGTGCAGTCATTAGAATGATCAATGATAACCTGCCTGCTCAATCAATTTTTTGTTGGTATACTAAATAGTAGTGTTGAGCGATTACGTTGGCTATCGACATCGGGCGATAGTCGATAGTCGTCCACCATCAATAAGGTTTTTCGATAGTGAGCAGTCGATTAATGAGACGATGACCATTAAAGTCTATGGGAGAGCAACAACACCTTCATTCTTACAACACCCAAACAGGGCTGGAGAAGCAGGAATTAACAAGCCACAACATTCAAATGGATACCTGCAACATCTTAGCACAACACTTAGCTATAAAAGCCCCAGAAAAAAAGTCACACACCATTCACTATCCCTGTTCTTGTACCACAGCATGACCCTTAAACCTGCATCACCCACAAATTAAAAAGTGCCATAGGACAAGATTTTTTGAACCATCATTTTACTTGAAAACTGACATTGAATATCCCTGTCCTGGAACGCAGCATGACCCTAAAAAACCTGCATGACCCACAGATTAAAAAAGTGACGGAAGAAAGTAGTCTTTGAAAACCACCATTTTAGTTGAAAACGGACATTGACAAACCCTGTCCTTGGACCGGCAGCAAGACCCTTAAATCCTGTCTGACCCACAGATTAAAAAGTGCTGAAAAAGGAACTTCAACCACATTTTAGTTGAACTGGACATGAATATCCCTGTCCTGGAACGCAGCATGAGCCCCAAACCTGCATGACCCCAGATAAAAAAGTTGGCCCTGGAAAAAACACTGGTTAGATGGTCTCCGTCATGGGTCCCCCCTACCTCAACCAACGGAGGACAGATGACGCTCGTCGCTTGGACGCCCGCTGGACCTCCAATGCACGAGCTTAACAACGGGGTACATCTCTATCTCTGACTCATAAATAAATACACTCATGCCAGATGATGTCCTCATACACGAGGAGGCAACAGGTCATCGGAGCCGCCAGCGCAGCCCCGAGGTGTAAATCATAAGCTTCTCACACTGGATCTAGGCGGGGGGGTGGTGTGAGCGATCAGCGTCAACAAAACGATCGTACGAACGCGAGCGTGTGCTGAGTATATCGAACACAAGAGTACTGAGATGTAAATAACGCGTTGACCATAAAATAACGAACGGGAGTAGAGGGATATCGAGGAGAGCGGGGGGGGCGGGGTGGGGCGCGAACTACTATACGCGGCGAGGTTTCAACGCCACTGTTCCAAAAGCGTAGTTAGAGAAAACGGGCGCGTTCCCTGCGTAGAACCAACAAATGGACACAAATAGTTTAGATGTTGAGAGAGTGGTAAGCAAGTAATTATGTGGGAATTAGTATAACTACCATCTACAGAGCCTCTTCACAAAATGTGATAACAAGTTTCAACAATCTCAATTTCACGAACCATGCAGCCTCTACAAATAGTACATTCCATCAGAGAAAGTAAAAATATAATATATACACTACACCCTATAGGGTATTATTATTAAAATTTGGAAGTTGGATTGGTAGGGATTGTTTAGTAATGAATTATGAATTGTAAATATATCAAATTAAAATCTGGGATTTGGGTAGTGGTTTTGAGGAAAATAAATATATGGGTGTATGTTCATTGTGATAAAAATGTGGGTTATGGATAGTTGTATAAAGGAGGGTTTTGGATGTGGGTTTCATTGCATAGGGCGTTTTGTGCAGCACGCACCACCTATATGATGCTAGAGAAGCGAGCATCCATAAATTAATCTCAGAGGCGAGAGAATCAGCCATACAAATTGATATATAGATATTGAATAGTTGTAGATGTTACATAGCGCGCCCGCCAACAGCTCTTGCCTCCGCACCATTGTAAAATGGTGTCATTAGCTCTACTCCCCATAGGAATTAATAAAGATTTTATATAGGATATTGAAAATAATTTGTGGGATAGAAGTTGAGAGTTATGTGAGAAGAATAATTAGTACCAGCATTGAACTTAACTGACACATAGACATCGACTGGAGTCTCTTAGGGTAGTATGGCGACGAAACAATCTAGAAAGGCGATGAGTAGCGTAGTAGAGGGTGGTATACGTTGCGTTTTTTGCAGGTCTCATGACTCATACTATTGTATGATGAGCGAAAGAAAGATTATACAGTCACATCTAGAAATGTCTCTCAAAAATATGAATATTTATTAAGTAGAATTTGTGAAGAGAGGTTTGACGCATTGAATCGCACTTTAAATTTTTTATTGTTATAAATAATTAAATAATCAAATTATATCAAATATGTACTATGAATTGTTTCTATATTTGTTACGTTGTATAAATTAAATTGAAATGGTTTGTGAAGAGAGTTGATAAAATTTAGATTTTTTTTGTATTTGTTAAATTTATAGTGGTTTATAAGGAGAATTGGAGAGCAATTTAAATATGTTGTTAAATGATTTGTTTGTGAGTAAGGTTTATAGATTGGTAGATAGGTAGTTTAAGATAGTTAAAAGTGGAGATGGTTTGATAAATAGGAATTGTATAGATGGTAAATTTGATTTTATGTGTTTTTAAGGGAGACGGGAGTATTAGAGATATAGATTAAAGTTAAAGAATTGAGAAGAAGGAGAAATTGAGTGATTGAGTGAAGATTGATTATTAGAAAAGATTTTTTTGAGATTGTGGTTTATGAATGATAATTAGATTTAGATTTTAAAGTAAGAGTAAATGAGTTTTGGAGTTTTTTTGTTAGTGTGAAAAGTATTAAGATGATATTATGGTATATTGAGTATAAAATTAATTTGTATAATTAGTGGTTGAAGAGTTATTTGTTATACTAACATAAAAAATAAGAAAAATATATGAGGAATCTTAAACGAAAATTTTAATTATTAATCAATGATTATAAAATTCTAGCAAAAATTATACGTGTAACTACAGTCAATTCTCCCACACCTAATTCACACCCGCCCAAAAGGCTTTATTTTCCAATACACGACGAGAAGTTAAAAAGCGTGCGCGATGTCTCTGGCTCAGACGGGAGCACCCGTGGTCCATGCTCCTAATCCATGACGCCGAAAAAGCCTTCGATAAAGTTTCTGCCATAACTATATGAATGCCTTGGCGAGAGAGATTTGGGGACCGTTTTCAAAGCTTCTGATCACATACAAAACCAAACTCCCTCGACCTGCCTTCTCGTTAATGGCCGCATTTCCTCGACCATAGAATTATTTAGAGGCACGAAACAGGGGTGCCCGTTATACCCCCCTCCTTTTTAATTTACTTTGGACACCCCTGCTCAACCATATCTCGCAGTCCCCCATTTACAAAGGAATTTCGAGGCCCGGAACTGTAGCTGAAGGTGTCGGCATATGCGGATTGAACCTGCTCTTTTTCGTTTCGGACCCGGAGATGTCGCTGGCCGGCCCATACTAGCCGAAATACAATCAATGGTAAATTGATGGGGTACACAATTTAATATGGACAAAAGTGATGGCCTACTCCCTGAAAGCCCGAACATTCCACCCTGGTCCAACTGTTATTCCCAATTAGATGGTGCACAACCCCCCCCTCAACTGAAGACTGGAATTTTGGCTATACCCCCCCGACAACCACACAATATTTATTCGGCAAAACATTAGAACAAATACTTGGAAAAACTGGTGGGCGACACTACAGGGCTGGGGACAAACTTCCACTCTCCTCCATGGGAAGATGTAAACCTGCTAAGAAGATAGAATTTCCGCGCTGCCTGTACATCTTCCATATGCTACCCATCTAATCTCAAATTAAAGATAAAACTAATTCTGAAACATTACAGGTTATTTCATTTGGAATAACAAAGAGCCCTATCCAACTCATGTCCTATCGCAGCGCAAACTAAACGGAGGCCAAAACCTACCACACATAAACTATACAATCTGGCATCACTGGGAAGACTCATAACAGACCTGGAACCACAAAACAACCAATTGTCTTCACTGACTGTCCGCCTAGTGATCAGGCCTTTTGACCGGAGGTCACCTTAATATCAAGTATTCTCCCACTCTCCCTATATAGCTTGCTTCCCTCCATAACAGAGAATTTACCTTTCTCATGTCAGTCCTGGAGCACCTGGGCATAAGACCGACAATTAAAACATCTACACCCTGAGCAGTTCCCCTAACTCGCACCATATTGCAGAACCCCAGACTTCAGTCAGGCGCACTCCCCATGAGAAACTTTTTACACATGTCACGAGCAAGGCCTAACACAGACCACCCACGTACATCACTATGTCAACCCAAATGCCAAGAGACCTCTCACGATACAGGACTGCAACAGTTATAATCCGACACATACAGATACCACTTCTTCAAACCACTTACAACTAACAAGTTATTTACATAAGGTGATAGGTGACCATGTTCGAAAATGACTGGAACTCTGACTTTGTGATCGGTAATCCTGATCGCACTGGCCACTAGAGGAGCACACTTATCTAATAGATTATGGAATATCTTCTGGAGAATGTAGACTAGGGGACAAAACAACACAAATCTTCTCCCGATTGGGAATCCAAGAATCCTGCCCTGACCCCGGAGGGTTTGATTCTGTTGGCTACTGAGGACGCGCATAAATATCTCCCCTCAATCCAAATACATTGAAATGAATCTCAAAATTATCCCCATGCCTATCTCACTCCCATCAAAGGCTGTAGAATGGGAAAATACCCCAAACGCGACAAAATTTTTTTAAGAGCGCCTCCCTTCAGCCGACTTGTAATCATTGCCTGTGAGGCTGCCCAATTAATTAAAGAATATTGGGAGGAGGTCTCTAACTTCATAAAAAGACAGCACTGAGACCCCATGTCTCCTTAGGTCAGCCTGGGCGTTAATTTTCTGGACATATAGACGAACAACAACACATATTATTGGCCGAATGGAACACCAACTGCTGCACGTGTGCTGCTGGCCGCCAACGTAAAGCAATACTTCAGGTATGGCTCCAACCATCAGGCCCTACAATAGGAGGCTTATTTCAGGAAAAACTCTTCTTTTCTGTTCCAGATGTGACTGGTGGAGGCAGCGCAACATAAAGAACGCAGGTCAAAAAATTCTTTAACTGTGGGGGCCAATAATAGACACTCGCCCGCAAGATATAAAGACAAACACTCGCCACATGTTTTGGTTCCACTACAAGGTACTATGTCCCTGGGAATTTGCCGGGGGCTCACCGCTATAAGGCCATACCTTTCAGACTGTCCTCTGATACCGAGTAACACATACATGTATCCCCCACGCTGGTGTGAGATGCACCAACTGGTGGCCTGAGGCGAGTGGATCTACAAGAGTTAATTCCATACTATAGGATTGCTGTGTCTTACCACTACAAGGAACCCTGACCCGCACCACAAACCTCTCTCTGTCAGACCCGGGGCTATGGCTTCGCTACAATAAATAAGAAGGCTTCTATGGGCGGGGAGGGAGACAACCCCAAGGCGAGAGAGACCTTAACTTTTTAAAGGTAGACTGAAAAATATGTTTTTCACACAGTGGACAATTACTACCAAATGTTAATACCAGGTTAGTAAGATACACCATCCTTCACCCTTAATATGATTGATCAGTTTAATATGGTTATATGTCCAATTGTACCCGATAATCACATCACACTGGCAAACTTGTTATAATAGTACAAGTCATAAAATTGGCACTCTAGCTAACGAAATATGATACCAAAAAGAAAAGAAAAAAAAGTATAACTTAGTATCCAATGCCAATCTTTACTGTTATTCTTCTCATATACAATTCCTTCAGAAATGTTTGTTCTCTGTAACTTCAATACCATGTATAACTTCATACATTTGGATTTCAATAAAAACATATAAAAAAAAAAAAAAAAAAAAAGTGCCGGAAAAAGCAGTCTTTCAACTACCATTTTGTTGAACTGACAATGCCTATACTGTCCTGGACCGCGTATGACCTATTAAACCTGTCTGATACCCCAGATTAAAAAGTGCCGGAAAAGGAGTCTTTGAACCCCCACCATTTTTAGTTAACTGGAGACACTACCTATATAGTCCTCGGTACGCAGAATGACCATTAAACCTGTCTGACCCACAGATTAAAAAGCCAGAAAAAAGGAGTCCTTCAACCAACCATTTTAGTTGAACTGGACATTGACAATACCCTGTCCCTGGACCGCAGCATGAACCTCTTAAACCTGGTACTGACCCACAGAATAAAGAAGTGCCAGAAAAGATCTTTCAACCCACCATTTTAGTTTGAACTGGTCAATGACTATACCTGTCCTGGACCGCAGTATGACCCTTAAACCTGTCTGACCCACAGATTAAAAAGTGCCAGAAAAAGAGTCTTCAACCAATTCCATTTTAAATGTTGAACAGGACATGACTATACCTGTCCTGTGCCACAGCATGACCCACGGCCGGAGTTACAGTGGGTTGGCGGTGCGAGCCCTGCTGCCGTCTGTCATCTATTAACACGCAGGTTTGAAAATGCCCTGATGATCGCAGCAAACGAAAACTGTCGTAGCTGAAGCAGAGTGCGGAAGCGGGTAAGTGTGAGAACTCCAGCCTGCCTCATAACACAGTCAAGAGACCTGGGGTACGCATGCCCCTCCATATGAGTGCGGACTCATTGAGCTTCACTTGGAAATACGGTGGTTAACGCTCTTTTACACCCAGTGCCCATTTTCATTGGCGATTCTTTTTCTCATTTTACTCAACCTGACTGGAGGAAAACGTCTCTGGTACATTGTTCTCTTCCGTGCCTCCATAACTCCATGCCTCTGATAACCTACATCTGGGTCAAGTTTTCCTGTACCTCCCTTGTAAGAGCAATTCAAGGGAATTTTTTTTACCAGCTATTTTGTACATGTCACGTATTTTTAGTAGTTTAATTTCTACGAAAACACATTTTTAAAAATAGGATGGAATCCCACCATGTCTTTGTTTCTCTTTTTTTAATTGTTTAAATGGTTGTCTCAATACAGGGATATGATAGCTATGATAACGATCTTGCAAAAACAAGTCATGTTGCAATAAGTGTCCATTAACAGTTGTCCTACCTATTTCCTGTTTTCGACACCACCAATCACCTTGAAGCCACTCTTGACAATTGTGAAAGAACAAAAGTTGTTAGAAAGACATACCTGTTTTTATAATAGGACCTGTAGTGATAGCTGCAATTCAAAGCCAAAATGCCCCAAAAAATTCAAACATCGACCCTTGAGCCACTTTGGACAAATGTGAAAGAACAAATGTCTGTTAGAAAACAACAAGTATTTTTATAATAGGTACTTAGTATCGCTGCATTTCAAAGCAAAATTTCACCCACAAATTCAAAAGCATGACCCTGACCACTTTCGACAATTGTGAAGAATTAACAATGTCTGTTGTGAAACATTTTTTATAATAGGACCTGTAGTATTGCCTAGCATTTCCAAAGCAGCATGACCCAAAAAAAATTATAAAAATGACTTCTCAGCCACTATTAAAATTGTGAGGGAGAAATGCACTTAAAAGCCACATTCTGTTCTATGGACCATAATTATAGCTGAATCTTCACAGCTACATGACCCCAAAAAAATTAAAATATGACATCTCAGATCTCAGCCACTATTAAAATAATGTGAGGGATAAATGCCACTTAAAAGCCACATTTTCTGTTCCTAATGACCATTATAATAGCTGTATCACACAGCACATGACCGTCAAAACCATTTGACAATGCGAAAACCTCTAAGATAAAGTGAGTTAATGAATACGGGTGATGTCATAAAACCTTGCTGTCTTTTTACAGTCTCCTCACAGCAAAACCAGCAAATGAACTGTTGGGAAAATGAGAAAAAAATTGCATAAGAAATGATCAGTTTATAAAAAACATATTCTCAATGAGGACATTTCAGTTTGAAGAGGAATGTGAAGTAGACCGGCAATCTAATCGTGACCTCGGTCAATTGTGGCCACAACATCATCAGAGAATCCATGGCCTGATTCATCTTGAAGAAAGTCAAACGATCCCACATTACTGTGGAAAATCCGGATGCAGTTTGGTCTGTAATGCTCCTCCCAGCTGTCTTGAAGGTCCATCACCTCCCTCTCAGATATGACTCTTCTGCTGGCAGGACAACAACCTCTATGGCGTGACGAGCCAGCTCGGGCCCAATTCGTCCATTTTGATACCCAGAAGTCTATTGGGACCGGAACGACATACAAAAACATACGGTGTTAAGGCACGCAGATTAGTCGTTGCACCATGACTTAAGAGCTGATCTTCTTGTGTTAGGATGTTTGCCTCTGCATTGCATGCGTTGTGAGGGTGGAAACAAAGATTGCCAGAAATCAACCCAATTAGGCTTCTGCGCACCAATGCCTGCAGCTGCGCTACGCCAACTTGGCACTGTACTGCAGACCACTTCGTTGGATTTGTTTGTTCCACCGTTGACAATTTGGGGAAACGTGAAGCAAGACGCAACAGATGTCACCAGTTGAACAATTAGCAAGGTCTTCCATTTTCCCTGCATTTTACTCTCTATTTGGGTGGGTGGAAGGAAAGTGCTTAGTTTTGTTTTTGTACAGGATCCTGTAGGGTGCCACCCAAGTAACTGATTTTGTTCATTTTGATGGCCGTAATGCGAGGATCATGTTGAGGAAATGGAGCATCCAAGCACTCATGTAGAGAGATGGAGCCTGATTTCCCAATCCTCTTCAGGGTCTGAGGGGCACAAGCAAACTGATCTATCCTCCATCTTCCTCCTCCCGCCTCAAAATTCGTTCGCGCCTACCTCTTCCAAGGTTAAAACAGGACTCCGGAAACATCGTTCTAGGAATACCTCCTCCTCCCTCCGCTGCCTCCGCACAGTCTTCAACACAGCCCATGACTTGCCTGAGATGATGCACCCTGAGAGCTGATTCGCCACCGTCATTCACTAGCTCTGGACCCTGAACCACTGCCTAATGAAGACCGAGTGAAATTGTGAAACTGTCGGGTCTTGTGTTTTGACGAGAGAAAGGCTCCGTGTCCGCCGATCTGTGTCCTGTCTCCTCCTCCAATCTCTGGCGGACCTGTTGTTTTCAGAGTGTTCCACCAATCGTTCCAGAACAAAGATCACCACAACGCACATGCTGACAAGGCATTGACCGCACTGACCATTTTGTTGGTCTCTTCAAACTGGGCAAGGATGGTGCAGAGCTCTTTCACCTGCCTCCACTCTCGTGGCTTCAACAACCCCCGAGTCCGCAAAACCGCTGCTTTCAGGCCATGTGTCACTTCGTACTGCGTAACTTGCATTGCGCTATGCTCCCACAATCGCTGGAGCATGTGGAGGTGGAATTTCCATCGAGTTGCCATGTCAACAATGAGACGGTTGAACTGGGAGTCCGAGCAGACGCGCAACGCAGCCATGCGGGAACGAAGCAGGGTGCGAAACGGCGAAGTGCGAACTTAGACTTTCTTCGATCCTTCCTCAGCAGGCCAGTCCATACCCGGGTAGCTTTTAAGAAATTTTTGGACGACACGGTTCATGAACATGTGCCAGGCAAGGGATGTGCTCCAGCCTACGGAATCTATAGGGCGGCCAGCAGATTTCGCCCGTTTAAAATAACGCACACCACCTTGCCTGGCACAAGGTTCTTGGCACCCAGCAGTGCTCGGATCTCGTTGCGAGGAGCAGCCTCCCACAACTCCTGGACCCTGTGTGGTGTACGTCTCCAAGACAGATTAATTTCAAACACGGAGCCTGGTTTCCTTCTGGGCAACGTGATGCCACCAGAGGACCTTGGGGGGAAAGAACCCTGCACCATACCTGCTGTTTTACAAGATCGTGCGCCGAGCCTGAAGCCACCGTCACCCCATGGACATCCCCCACCACACCCGTGAGCTGTCACAGAGTATATATCGCCTTGCCGTGCTATACTAGTCCATGAGTCGGTGTCAGATGGACTTTTTCCGCCTACAAATGCAGGAGAAACGCGCTTGAAAATTTAGATACACGTGGCTGTGCCAGGGCAGGGACGGCTTTTCTGGCAAAGAAATCCTGCTCGCATCCTGGTATTGGGGGCAGGCAAGTGCCATGACGTTGCCCCCCCCCGGGGAAAAACCCATCTGTGGTCCACCAGACGAAGGTGCAACTTTCCAAGGCCAAAAGCCTGGCAATGCAGGACATTCAGGGCTTTTGGCTATGGGATGGTTTGGGTAAAGTGTTTCTTCTGCTGCCAAACCTGAAAGACAGAAGGCTGGCTGCTAGAACTGCCGCTGTACGGCGTTGGCAGTCGTCCAAACTGGCTGGAAGGAGAAGGGGTAGATGGGTCTCTGGTGGTGCTCGGTGGTACTCGGGCGACGCTGAGGCCCTGAGCGAAGAGCTAATCCCGATCATGACACGAAAGAGACAGGGCAGCTGTAGGAACGCTTGGTGTGGCGGAGGAGGCTGAGACCGAGGGGTTGACAGTGGTTGGAGGCCCGGCGCGTCTGGGGCCATTTTTGGCCAAGGTGTTGCTCCTCCATTTCAACTCATGCATTCGCTCATGTGACAAGACATTTGGTGGTGGATAACCCCCTAAGTTCGTTGCCTCATATATGCGTTTACCGGCAGGTATGGCGGCATAATGACATTCGCTGGTGAAACAAGGCTGGTCAAGAAGGCCCATGCTTTAGAGGTACTGGACCTTTATTACGCTGATAACGAGGAGCGGGTTTTGCGCTGACCGTGGGCTGGCGGAATCATATCAGCGGACTTTCTGCCTTCTGCGACCGCTCTCTCTCCTTTTTGAGGCGAACCCGTACTGATCACTACCCCATCGTCTTCCTCACGTCCAGTGATGAAGCGCATCGCAAGCAAATTCAGTTGAAAAGACGCCACGTTGGATCCAGCAGTGTCGTCAATCATCATCATCACCACAGGTGACTTCGTCGTCCTGACATCTGCATCCAGGACTTGCGGGCTACAAAGCAAGAGGACTGCAAGCATTGCCAACCGACGGATTTTTGCCGATTGCCCGGCTTCCTTCTCCTCCTCAGAGGGCATCAGTACTGGGCGTCAGAGCAGAGAAAATCCTCCACTTTGGCCTCTGATCTTTTAACAAGCCTTCTGACCCCAACCGCATTTTGTCATCAAAGAGGTTTATCAGAAAATGGATTAACCCAGTGTGGGTACACGATTAGACATATTGGGCAGCTTCATGTGGTGACGGATTCTTGTGTATTCTGAATGTCGACCTTGTGGCGAGACTGGGCAGGACAGGAGGTAAGACTGCCAGGATCTCTAGGTTTTGCATTAACCACAGAAGGACAGATTGAGCGATTGCTGGATCGTTACTTCCTGAGATTCACAGGCCCTGACCCAGCGATGACAGGCCTGATGGTCCTTGCAACTAATGTATCCGCTGGCAAAGCGAGTTGTCGCCAAGCGCTGGAATGAGCACCTTCTCTCGTACCCTCTACCTCCTTCTACCCCCTCTTGCACGCTTACCACCTGAAGTTTCCGCTCCATGTTCAGAAATATACAAATATGAAGAAGGTATGGAAAGAGTTTTTGGAAAGACCATCTTATTTAAAAGACGGGAAATCACAGCTATTCTCAAATCCCTCAAATCAAAACAAAATTGCTGGATACAAATATAACTGCAAAGTAGTTCTATCAATCAAAAAAGCTTGGCCTGCGCCAAAGAGAAAACAACATGTATCTGAAATTTATTCGGATAACTAAAAGGTATTTTTTGGCACCTAACAATTCACCTGTGGTAACAACACAATTGCTGTGGATGCAAATTTAACTGCAAAGGTGCTCTATCAACAAAATCTGAACTGGGCCAAAGTGCAAAAAACACGTTATCTGTAATGTATTCGGATAATAAAAGGTATTTTGGCACCTATCAATTCACCAGAGGTGACCTACAAAATTGCAGTATTCAAATATAACTGCAAAGTAGATCTATCAACAAAGCTGGCCTGCTCAAAGGAGAAAAAACAACGTATCTGTAAGTAATTCGGAAATAAAAGGTATATTTGTTGGCACCTATCAATTCACCTGTGGTGACTACAAAATAGCTGTATCCAAATTTAACTGCAAGGTCCACTATCAACAAATCTGGACTGGACTGGCAAAAGTGCAAAAAAAAAAAACCACTATCTGTAATGTTATTCGGAATAATAAAAGGTATTTTTGGCACCTATCTAATTCACCTGTGGTGACTAAAAAATTGCAGTATCAACATTTAAGTGCAAGGTGCCCTCATGAACAAACCTGTATTGCGCAAAGTCAAAAACACGTAACTGAAATTTATTCGGATATTACAATTATTTTTGGCCACCTTCAACCTGTGCTGACTTCCTGATTCTAATTTAAGTACAAGTGGATATATCAACAAAGGTGTAAATGGCCCAAAATTGAAAATGAGAACACCTATCTGAAATGTAATACTGATAATAAAAGTGGAGTTTGCACCTAACAAAGAGACCTGCATTTACTCGAAAAGATGTATATCCTATCAAGGTTCAGGCTGCCCCAATAGCCATGAAATATTTCAATAGAAAACTGTTAAATAATAAAGCTATTGCATGTCTACACTAAGTCTATGGTGAACTTTATCCAGTATTCTTTTATAGAGCTTGTCTATTCGTATTATATAAGATATTTTTTGCACCTTTCAATTCACCCTGGTGGTGACTATAAAATTGCTGGATTCAAATTTTAAGTGCAAGGTGGATATATCAACAAAAGTGGAATGGGCAAAATTGAAAAATGAACACCTATCTGAAATGTTATACTGATAAAAAAAGTGAGTTTTGCAATCTAACAAAGAGACCTGCAGTTACTAAAAAGATGTGTATCCTAAAAGTTCAGGCCTGCCCCAATATCCGGAAATATTTCAATAGAAAACTGTTAATAATAAAGCTATTGCAATGTCTACCTAAGTCTTGGGTGAAACTTTACCCAGTTTCTTTATAGAGCTTGCTGTGTTCCCCCCGGGGGGGCCCCCCCCCTCTGTCCCCCCCCCCCGACTTTACAGCATAGATGCCCCTTTAAAAATTCTCTCCCTAATTTAAAAAATCTTGCTTTCCTAATTAAAAAATTTGAAAGGGATCACAGCTAAAGTAGGGTTTTCTCTGTAAAAATATAAAAATTTTGCGGGCTTTTTGGACCAACAGGCGCACCCCTTTTGCTCTAAATTCTGAAGACACTGGGGCTGAACAGGAAACGCTGTTCTAGTAAAACGAGGCATGTTTTTTATCTACCTTTCGAACCATACACATCCCCGGCTGCGTCGCACACACATCTCACCCCGCTCATTTTGTAATCTGATTTTCTGGCCCCCAAAATTAAGGAAGCGCCGAAAATGGGGGCGTCTTTAAAATGATCACAGATTTTAACCAAATTAAAGCATGTCTAAAAAATCCCATCACCAAAAAAACTTTTGCCATTTCAACTTTGTCGATAATAATCGCTCAACACTACTAAATAGCCAGTAGAGATGAAAATCTGAGATCCTGAACATTGGGTCAAATGTCATAGAGAGGGTTAGAGTCCCACAGATTTATAGTGCTGGCTCTAAAGACTTAAGCAGGGCCATCTTATCCATTGGGCATACTAGACAGTTACCCAATGGCCTCACAGACATAGGGGCCCCGGGTGTTTAAATGTTTATCCTGAAAAAACAGGGCACATGTCCTGGCCCCTGCATTGGCGCTGCTTATTTAAAGTTTATGTGTTTTATGGGTGTGAAAATAGTTAAAAACCAGGGTGGAGCAGATAGCTATTGCCTCCTTCCCCTGCCTATTGGTCTTGTAGGCTGCAGGCAATACAGGGTATTGGTAAGTGGCATGATGATATGGGTGAACTTGGAGGTAGTTGGAGGCATGGCTTCATGTGGTATCATGTTTGGCTGTTGTTTGAGGCATGGTCAGGTATGATGTCATTTATTTGAACTAAGATCCATAATGCTGTATTGGTGGCCCTGGACTTAGGTGATGACTGTCCAATGTGTCCATATGACAGCTGTGCTTGCAATCCCTTACATGTCACAGATTTGTATATAATGCAGATTTCACTGTGGCTAAACACTAAAACATTGTGATTATGAAAATGATCTGATTACAGTTTAAGGGAGTTTTCTCATTTCATGGCTTAGCGTGAAAACAAAGACTATTATTTCCAAATACACTGCTGTTCTGGTTTTGTGTCTCTTCAGAGTTAGGAGTAAATCTTATCTCTTCTTTTTGTATACAATTCTCCCTAGCTACTGGCTACCTCTCTCTGCTGTAACAGGCTGAAGCAGTGATCGGGATGATGTCTCACTCCCTGCTCTTTTCCTTAGGGTATGATCACACAGCGTAATTGCGGGGCGTTCAGTGCGCCCCGCAATTCCGCCGGGTGTTCGGGAGCTGCGCTGATCGGCGCGTACTCCCGCAACATGTGGGAGGGGTGGCAGCCCGCCGGCCCCATAGACATGCATTACTCGCGGCGCGTTCGCCGTCACTTATCTCCCCGCGTGTACAATATGATTGTATTGTACGAGCAGGGAGAGGAGGCGTAATTCATAGTTCTCTATGAGAACTATGGATTACTGTAATTATGGGCTGCATTTCGCTCATATTAGAGCGCAGTACGATGCGAAATACGCAGCGAAATGCGCCCCAAAATAAGCCTGTGAACATACCCTTAGCTTAAAATACAGGAGCTTGTTTACATTACTTAGTGAGATGCCATAACTATTTAGAGCTCTGTAGACTTGTGCACTACAGTTTAATAAACCTCCAGCACTCATTTCCCTGTAACAAGATCAGCTAGGAATAGCAGTGCTGATATGCTGATCACTGCTATAGACCCACCCACAGCCTAGCCAGGAAGTGTGAGCCTGGAGCTGCATGTGTCTCTGTAAAACAGCATGGTGAGACAATCCCTTAAAAGCTTTTTAAAAAGTAAGAGACATGACAGAGATATGTTTTGTACAGGCTGGGATTTAGTATATCACATATGTGACTTTGAGTTGGCTATCTGGCTACCAGGTGTGCACTGTTTGGTTATCACCATGCTCAAAAAGACAACACACCTATGAACTAAAGCTATATAGAAAACTCAATTGCAACAGGTATTAGGCAATGGACATAATACACCTCCAAATAAATGATAGTTACATAGTACGGTTAAAAAAAGACATGTGTCCATCAAGTTCAACCAAGGGTGGGTAAAATGTGGTTGAAGGGAGACAAGAATTTTAAGCCCAGCCTCCCCACTGGTTAATGCCCTGAAACCGACAAGGTAAGAACCAATCTGCTCCAGGGGAGACCCAATCTCTGACCCTAGAGCAGTCACCAGCCAGAATCCAGAATTTTTACATAGCTACATACGCAACAATATTCTTTAGTTTCAGGTAGTTATCTAAGCCTTTCTTGAAACTCCCAACTGTTCCTGCTGTGACCAGCTCCTCAGGAAGGCTATTCCACAGATTTACTGTTCTTACAGTGAAGAACGCTTTTCTCCTCTGGAGATGGAATCCTTTTCTCTCTAGCCAAAGGGAATGTCCCCTTGTCTTTTGAGGAGGCTTTACTTGATGTCAGATGCTGGCTCCTAAATTCTCACAGGTGTCTCTAGGGAAAGAGTTCTACATGACTTACCTTATATGACTCTTTTGTAAATAGAGGAGGATTATCATTAACATCTAAAATTACAATGTTGAGTTCTGCTTCAGCCAGATGCAGAGAATCAGAAGCTTGGATCCTCAAATGATATTGGGATATTTCTTCATAGTCCAAGACATCAATGAGAGTTATCACTCCTGAGAATCTGTCTATGGCAAACTTCAGCCCAGGATTTCCATCTTCAGTAAAACTATATGATACATTTGGCTTTAGGTCTACGTCATTGGCCGATATGCAAAGTACATTGAAGCCACGTGCTGCATCTAAAATGTACAATGAGACATCACTTTACATGACATGAAAAAAAATCAAAACTATTAAAGATATCAACTTTTCAATGTTTATCTCCACAGGTATGCTTGTTAAGGATTAATGTATATGGTTTTGTATCCTATGGGCAGTAAATTGGTCATCTTCCTTCTCTCATTTTTTATTTTAGTGCTGGTATTTTCTTATATTGTTATCCTATTGCTAGTAATGGAAAATCAGTTTAGCATGTTTTGAGCTATTGGAGTGTTTATGTTGAGTTTCTGCTTATATACTGTAGCCAATCTGAACACGAAGTGCTTCAGTGTAAGCATGGAGAGGGACAGAGCAGCAGAATTAGCCATTAACCCAGGTTCCTAATATACATGCAATTAACAGTCATTGATCAAATATGTGCATTAATGGAACAGAGCTAAACAGTAGGTAAGATTGAGATAGATGATTGGAGGTATGCACATAATATCAATGATACAGGCATACATATAAATGTAAGACTGTATCATAATATCTGCCTTAAAGAGGACCCGTCAGCTCTTTCAGCATACATGTTTTAGTAAATAATGGAAATCCATATATAATAATGATTGTGGAGCATCATCTGTCAGAACTCTGCATTACAAAGGGTAATGTGAACACTCAGGGCCTCATGTATGAAAACTGTCTAGCAGTAAAATTGTTTTTGTTGCCGATAGCAACCAACCAGAGCTCAGCTTTAATTTCTTGTAGTGCTCTGGAAAAACAAAATCTGAGCGTGCATTTTGCTGCGTATTTGCGCTCTAATATGAGTGAGATGCGTGCCAAAATTACGGTAATCCATAGCTCTCATAGAGAACTATGGATTACGCCTTCGGTCACCGCTTGTACAATACGATCGTATTGTACGCGTGGGGCGATAAGTGACATGTCAATTACTTGCGGCGAATACGCGTCGCGAGTGATGAATGTCAATGGTGTCGGCGGTTTGCCGGCCCCCCTGCGCAACGGGAGTCCACGCGTATCAGCGAGAGCTCCCGAAAGACACAATGTACTGCGGCGCATACTGTACGCGCCGCAGTACATCGTGTGAACATAGCCTAAGGTTTGGCAAGGAAAATAAAGTCAAGTAAGTATGGCCCTCATCTCACCACTTCATTTTTCATTTTTTTTTTTTTTTGCTTGGAGTTTCCCATAAGTTTTCATGACAAATAATGAACACTATAAACATGTAAAGGTTCTATATTTAATGTGTGTATATTAATACATTAAGATTAACGGAGTTGTCTGGTTCAAAATAAAAAATAAATAATAAGATTCCCTGTTTACCTTTCCGTCACTTCCAAAGATATGCCTGCTGCAGTTACTGGTTGGCTGCTTCCATTACATCACCATTTGGAAGTTAATAGCTCTGAACAGTGATGTAAGCAGAGGAACGTGACTGCTACAACAGTGATGTTCCGTTTGGAAGCAAGGGAAGGGCAAAATGAAGACCAGGATGACCCAGCAATAGAATGGAGGAGTGTAGGTGAGTATAGACTTTTTAAAATTTTCTTTGGCACAGGGTGCTTACTACTTAAATTTTATTCATCCCGAAAAAACCCTTTGACTAATTATAATAATTAATATTAAAGGAGTTATCCAGGATTTTAAAGATTTAATAGAACACTATACACAGCATTTATATGGAGAGGATAATCCACTACCATCATGTGTTTCTTTTCTTTTGCATCCTTATTCATCTATCATAAGATCCACTTTTTGCAATGAAACTTCCTGCTTGTGGGAGTGTCAGTAGTTCTCCAGCATCACTTTCCCTGCCACTCCCAGAGTGCACTGCAATCTAGGACTCCACAGTTATCACTGCTAGACATTGTGCTGACATTAGTTTGTAATACCCCCCAGCTTTGTACTTGCTGTCATGATAATAATGGAAGCTAGGATTCATGAGTCACTGTGTAAATTGTACAGAACTGCAGTCATCACTTTCATGGCAGCAGTGCACAACCCCCCAGCTCTGAACTGCTGTCCTCAGCTCCCATTACTGTTACTAAGTGTTGTCAGCAGCACTCATATATAAGCAAACAGTTCCCCTCATCTGTAATTACTCTAATGCAATTACTTCTATTCACATTCAAACTACAGACTGGCAAGAGTGATTGCAGCCAGATTGTTCTCTGCTCAGGTCACGGCCACTATAGGGGAGTGTTTCTGAGCTGAGCCTGGCTTCAAAGCATACCGACTGAGTGATGACAAAACGTCCATTGAGGCCATGTGATCAATGAATACCAGGTAGTTTGCAAGACGTAGGGGGAGGGAGGACAGGGTTCTGTGCCTGGTACTGACAGTATGAATTACAAAGTTTAATATAATACAGTTCTGAGCCCAATAACAAATAAAAAGATAATCCCATAGAACCACTTTAACTATGCATTTTGGAGGAAAAGATTAATTGTTTTTCTATTTAATGAAAATAACAGCAACAATATTGCAATACTAAATAATACTATAGTTTTACTAGTGCAATAGTTGTAGTTGTACTATTACTTAAGACTGTTTAGACTGTTTTTACTACAATTACTACAGCTACTACCTGTATTCACAATAGGACAGTATGTTTTAAAGTGTTGTATTTTTATGAATTTGAAAAGTTTTTCTAGCACTGCTAATTTTGATCACATACCTTCAGGAATATATGCTGTTTCAAGGGGAGGTATTGTAGGTGCATTGTCATTAATATCAATAACTAATACAGTTATTGTGCTTGTCGCAGAAAGACTCGGGGATCCTCTGTCGGCAGCTTGGAGGACGAGCCTATAAACCGGATGAGTGATAATTACAGTAAATGTCACAATATACTCAATAAATACTGGGTAGATTTGGTTTGACTATTTTAATAAAATGTTTTTCTGAAGCGTTGAGTATTCAGTCATGCATTATGTTGGAATACAATACATTTGTAATAAATTTCTCCATATCAGTGTATTGGTCATTTCCTCATGAGAAGACCTAACACTGAGATTCGAGCTCAACAGTCAGATAACTGCTTGTCACAGCCACTGAGTGATTCCCATCAGGCTGCTGACTATACTGTAATTCTAAGAGAACTAACAAACCACAAGCCAAAGAAAACACAGGAATGTTGGTGAAGGTGAGAGCCAGCAGAAATGAGCAGTGAGAAAACCAGCAATGTTCAGGACAGATAGACCATGAAGTTAATTTATGTATATATCTACAGTAATTTAGCCTAGTATCCATGGGTTCTCAAGAAGGAATTTTCCCCGTAAGGGGAATTTTAGGGTTTTAGAGGAGGGGGAGTGGGGACCACCATTCAGCAAAGTATCAGCAAAGATTTTCAATTTTATATGCATGTTATTTGTAATACATCTTCTAAATTAGATTATCTTGGGAAAGAGGGATTAATAATCTGAGTAATGGTAAAAGGGGAATATGGATCGTAAAGGTTTGAGAACCACTGTGATATATTGTACATTCCAGACGTATGTAGTATAAATCCAACCAAAATAACAGCACCAGGGCCAACTTTATCATTAAAATGGTATACACTTGAAACCAGAAGTTTACATACACTATATAAAAAGACACATATGCATGTATTTCTCACTATCTGATATGAAATCAGAATAAACCTTACCCGTTTTAGGTCAATTAGGATTACCAAAATTATTTATATTTGCCATGTGCCAGAATAATGAGAGAGAATTTTTAAGGCATTTTTTATTACTTTCTGCAAAGTCAAAAGTTTACATACATTTCATTAGTATTTGGTAGTATTGCCCTTAAACTGTGTGACTTGTGCCAAATTTTTTTGGATCTCCTACCACAAGCTTCTCACAATAGTTGATAGGAATTTTGGCTCATTCCTCCTGATAGAACTGGTGTAACTTTGCCCATAAATTTTCAATAGGATTCAGATCAGGGCTTTGTGATGGTCACTCCAAAACATTTCTTTCATTATCCTTAAGCCACTTTGTAACCAGTTTGGCAGTATGCTTCGAGTCATTGTCCATTTGGAAGACTCATTTCCGCCCAAGCTTTAGCTTCCTGGCTGATGCCCTAAGAAGTTGCTTCAGTATTGCCACATAATCTTCTTTCCTCATGATGCCATCTATTTTGTGAATTGCACCAGACCCTCCTGCAGCAAAACAATCCCACGACATGATGCAGCCTTCCCTCTGTTTCACAGTTCAGATGGTGCTTCTCCCTTTTTCCTCCAAATATAACGATGGTCATTATTGCCAAACAGTTCAATATAGTTTCATCAGACCACAGGACATGTCTCCGAAAATGTAGGTGTTTGTTTTTGTGTGCTTTTGCAAACATTAATCTGGCTTTTATATGTATTTGATCCACTGTCAATCTTTAAGAGTTCTGGCTCCTACAGACCAGTTAGATGCTACGAATCAACTCATTACCTGCATTAAACACAGCTGTCTTAAATAGTCACCTTTATAAAAGACTCCTGTCCACAGACTCAGTCAGTCAGACTCTAACCTCTACAACATGGGCAAGACCAAAGAGCTTTCTAAGGATGTCATGGACAAGACAATATATCTACACAAAGCTGGAATGGCTACAAAGCCATAAGTAAGATGCTTGGTGAAAAGGAGACAACTGTTGGTGCAATAGTAAGAAAATGGAAGAAATACAAAATGACTGTCAATCGAAATCTCACCTGTGGGGTATCCTTAATCATGAAGAAGGTGAGAGATCAGCCTAAAAGGGGGAACTTGTTAATGATCTCAAGTCAGCTGGGACCACAGTCACCAAGGAAACCATTGGTACCACATTTAGCCGTAAAGGTTTCAAATCCTGCAGTGCCCGCAAGGTCCCCCTGCTCAAGAAGGCACATGTGCAGGCCCGTCTGAAGGTTGCCAATGAACACCTGGATGATTCTGTGAGTGATTGGGAGAAGGAGCTGTGGTCAAAAGAGACAAAAATTGAGCTCTTTGGCACTAACTCAACTCGCCGTGTGTAGAGGAAAAGAAGTGCTGCCTATGACCCAAAGAACGCCTTCCGCACTGTCAAGCATGGAGGTGGAAACATTATCTTTTGGGGGTGTTTCTCTGCTAAGGGCACAGGACTATTTCACCGCATCAATTGGAGAATGGATGGAGCCATGTACTGTAAAATCCTGAGTGACAACCTCCTTCCTTCTACCAGGACTTTAAAAATGGGTTGTGGCTGGGTCTTACAGCAAGACAATGACCCAAAACATACAGCCAAAGCAACAAAGGAGTAGCTCAAAAATAAGGACATTAAGATCCGGGAGTGGACTAGTCAGTCACCAGATCTTAATCCCATAGAAAAGTTATGGAGGGACTTGAAGCTCCGAGTTACCAACTGACAGTCTCAAAATCTTAATGATTTAGAGATGATCTGCAAAGAGTAGCGGACCAAAATTCCTCCTGTGCAAACCTCATCATCAACTACAAGAAACATCTGACTGCTGTGCTTGCCAACAAGGGTTTTTTCACCAAGTATTAAGTCTTGTTTGCCACACGGATCAAATACTTATTTCTCATTGCAAAATGGAAATATATTTATATAATTTACACAATGTGATTTTCTGGATTTTAGTTTTGATATTCTATCTCTCAATGTTAAAATTAACCCACCCTTAAAATTATAGACTGTTCATGTCTTTGTCAGTGGGCAAACTTACACAATCAGCAAGGGATCAAATAATTATTCCCTTCACTGTATTTCAGAGGCAGGGCCCCTTAAATACTCTGAATAGTTCATGTTTCTTAGAAGTGCTAACTAGAACCCTATGGCTACATGAGAGTGAAGATAAGCCATATGAGGATGCTGGGCCTAATGTTAACTACAATCCTTATTATACTCACAGCCAAAAATCTACTTATTGAAGGCAACATGTATGATCCTTGTTGACATAGCATTCTCTCAATGAAATAATTTCATACACAGCAGTCATGTTGATTTGGAACACATGGAATAATTTTTGTTATTTCATTGTATTTTATTGACTGTTTTATGAAAAAAAAAATCTAAAATATGTTAACAACACTCAGTTAATTTTGCCAATCACATTATTTGGATAAATAAGTGAGAGTTCCAATGTTAAATGCCTATCTCATTGCCAAAGGTTCTGACCTTTCTGGGAAGCAATATTAGTACCTGACAGTTTCATACAGTTGTGGCAGGAGGTCAGTTTCTAGCTAGTGTTTAATTCACCCACCACTGGGCATCATATTGAAATAGCTTCTGCCAGCAATTATTAACACTAGTTCTTGTTCTCTCCATAATGTCTATCCTGGAAATAAATCTGTGTTTCATTTAAAAGTCTTAAAAAAAATATCTAAATTATGAGAACTAAAGCAAGTAGAATATTACATTCAAAAATATCCTTTCGTCCTAGCATTATGACAGTCAAGTGTACTGTTGCAAAAAGTTATTAGTTAGCTGCCATTAACCCCAATATCCCACTCCTATTTCAGCCATATAAAAGGCATAAGGGTTTCTTTTTTTTTCCCTCCCTTTGACGAAGCAGTAAGCGAAACATGCATTGCGTGTCAGTGGGTGAGCGATGAACATCTTTTTTCATACTATTACTTTTTTGCACTTTATTATTTATTTAATTATGCATTTATTGCTTGTTATATTCTCCAGCTTGTGATCCACTCTGGTGCATGGGTGTGATTGCGCCGGACATTTCTTGTGCAGTATGCTTCATGTCCATTCACTGAACTGGATCAGGGTAATTTAAAGGGGTGACATGTATGAAAACTGGCACCGACACTACAGTTTTAAATCACTTTTGAGAAGTGTAGACGTTGCCAGTATGTATAAAAGTGTCTCACAGCACTATATACATGTGTCCCGTTCTATGTCAAAATTTGTCTCAGCCATGCCACTTTGAAATTGGCATGTATTTGTACGACAGATGTGCACCAAACTTTGGTGCATTCGTCTGTTTTGGGCCAAACTTTAGCGCATTTGTAAGATTTTAGTGCGACACGCCCTCTGCAAACTTAGGACCACATGTATGAAAACTGTTTAGGTCTAAAACTCACTCTTTTGCCCATAGTAATCTAGACCTAAACAGTTTTCAAACATGTGGCTCTTAGTGCACTCAAAAATGTTGTGTCTGTGGCAGATTGAGCATTTCCACTGATCTTGTTCAGGTGCCTATTCTTTAACCATATGGTTTTTTTATGTTGTTTCAATAAATGTTATGCATTTTATATTGTGTGTATTATTATACTAGACATACAATTGGCGTGTAGGATTTAATTTATCAGTATATTATGTGTCTTTCATATCACTGCCTAGTTTACTAGTACAGTTTTTATTGGCAGTTGTTCACTACAGTACATGGCTCAGCAATGTCCATAAAATATGAATGTGCAGGGTACTGTATGTGACTGAGGTTGGGTTTGGTTGACCTTCCATATGGCCATACTTGCACGGACCTTGCTACTACAAGTACTGAAGTGAAGAAGTTAGAAGCTCCAATGCGTGTCCTTGGCCCTTTGTTCTGTGGACTAGTGGAATCCCTGGGTTGGCAACCCCAACTATCCTAAATTGATGGCCTATTCTAATGTTAGATCATTAATGTAGTATACTGGATATTGTACCATATTTGATAATAGCCAACAAGAAGGTATACACCTGAATAATAGTTCCAGTTTCACTGTATAAATGAGCACTTCACACTTCAAATAATTTTTTTATCATTTGTTTTGATACACAAAAAAATTCAACAATCTCTATAACTACTAAGCATTAATATATCATGTAATTAGATGTGGCATAAATATTTACTGTGCTTGACAGTAGAAAATTAGCACTTGTATTGCTTTGTAAGTTGAGGTATACTTATACTGTAAGTTTATGGGGAACACCTTTAAGTCTTTAAATAATGGATAGGTCACAGAGTCTCTTCAAGAGAAAAATAAATGAGAAACCCTGGAAGCCGCTGGCATAAAATCATTTCATCTCAACAGCAAGAGTAAGGACAGTAAGTCATTCTTTCGGGCTGCAACATACTTTTGTTGTTAGACTGTGGATATGATTTATTGTTCTATGGTGGTGTGAATGTGGAGAGCAGCCAGCGAGAAGAATCAAAACCACTCTAAAGTGTTTTCTCAGCATAGTAATTAATGACTTGTTATTTCTAAAATACCACCTCTGGATTTAAAACATATTTCAAAGCATAACAAACGTTAGATAAATAGAAAAAAGTGGGACTAATGGACTGTTCCACATCTTGTAAAGTGTTCATTTCCCTCTACGATGGCTGTCTGTGTTTTCCCTTGCTAGAATACAGGTATTATTTTAGAATTTGTTAGCTTTTCTGGTTGTTTTTACACAATTTAATCTTAAACAGCACTCAAACTTCACTTTGTCAAACTTTGTTTCGTCTCCAAACATGTAAAAAGAATGCTAGAAATTGAGTTTTGGAACTAAAAGGGTTCGGTTTCTCGCAACAGGAAGAACAGCTATCCACATTTATCTGGCTATATTTGTAGGAGGAACAGGCTGTAAGTACATACATATTACTTTTTTTTATTTTTCTTACTGTTTTGGACTTAAAGACATCACATTTGATTTATTATGTCACTTTTCTTTTACTATAGCATTACAAAAAAATCAACATAAAAACCTAATTTATGAAACCCATCACTACTTTTTCAACACAAACAATTTTAGTTTCCATCATGTAATGGTGGTACAACCTGACAGTTGCAAGTACAGCTTAGCATGGTTTAGTATCTACAACTCATTGTATTCTTGAAAGCTGTGTCGAATACATCACACATTAAACTAACTCTTCCAACAAGTGATGTGTACTTGGCACGTGCATCCAAGAAGGTCCTGTCATACATGTTAAATATGTCCTCAGTCCCCCGTGCTTCTGGCATGTGTCAAAAGATTGTCCCTTTGGCGTACTATGGGCTGTTATTCATCAATATACCTTCGGTTTACTGTAAGGAATATCTAGTCTACAAAACTTTCCTGTGCAAAGGGACAAAGTGCATAACATTATACATTTATACATAAACCACTGTATGCCTATACAGTGCCTTTCATTGGAAGTTGGGGCGACATTTTTGAACTTGCCTGCGCCATTTTTCCGGTGTATGTTGCGCAAAAAAATTGCTGCCGTGCAGTTCTAAAGATGTATGTAGAGGTGTACGGCTAAAGATGGCGCAATGTGCACCTGGCACGACACATATGAATGCACTTTGAATGCACCAAAGTTTGGTACATAGAGTTACACTCTATGCGCCATTGTTGAGTGTTATGTGCCAAAAATGTTTGCCACATAACACTTACATTCATACTGTCATATTATACAATCCTCTATATCTATTTAGAACTGGTGTGCAGGTGCTCATAGAGGTCGCCATTTATGTTTATGCAGAGGGACCTTTTCTTTTCTTCTCTACAAGCTTTGGGCAGTGATACCTAAACTCTGCAGATACCACGTTATGCCAGCAGCACCTTTTCATTAGTGCTCCTGCCCTCTTGATTTACATCTCTGTCCTGTACTATCAAATGTGTGTATGTGACAGGGTGCCGTTTATCCCATGCTCGCTGTTTTTTTACAATGGGAGTCAATAACCAGTGATAAACCGTGAAGGCGTCCACCAAAAGTACATGTCAGCGAATTCAGATGTGATGTAGCTGGCTATCACTGGTTACTATGTAACATAATAAACAGTTATAGTGCATAATAACAATCCTGTCATAGCTCAAGCATTGTATGAAGATGGTATGGAATTACATTGCAACCCTGAATTTATAGTGCATTAAACTATAGACAGCACAATAAATAAAAAATAAATGAAAAAAAACTACAAGCAGATTATTAGTGCCAGTGCTTGCATTTGTAATAGTCCTTTCACAGCCCACAAAGAACACCCTAAAGGAAACAAATACCCCAGGGTCATGAGTCTTACATGAGTGTTCAACATTGGTCACTATTTCTATTGAACTGTATACATTTGCCATGAACTTAGCAGAGTAGTAACAGACCTGTAAGAGGATTTTATCTCCCGATCCAGGATAGCATTTGTAGAGAGAACACCTTGTCTTGAGTCAATCATAAATGCTTTCTTTTCATTGCCATCCACGATAGTATAATCTATTTGTCCATTTAGCCCACTGTCAGCATCACTAGCAAAAACCTATGAAAGAAAACACTAAATTAAGTTTTACACTGCACAGAAGAGAGATAATATTCTACTCTATATTGTAGTGAGAAGGACCATGTCTTGTTTGATTGCCACTAAGTTCTAGGTCGTAGCAAGTAACATACATTTAAAATAACTGATTGTTTATTTATTCCTAATGGAAAAATAGAAGAAATTCAAGAATTAGAAAATCAAGACTAGGTCTACAAGTAAAGAAAATCCTAAGCTATGCTGTCAGACTTCCATCTTAACTTCAATGTAGACCCCTCATGCATGCATGAAATCACTGGAGAGCCCAACATCATATGCTAGCTCAGAGAAGAAAAGATATGCCAGAAGGATATAATACTTTCACGTGATGCTATCTATGTCTCCATATTACATTACCTTTTATGTTAGGGATGTTTTTGTACCCTTTTGCTTGGTCACAATTAAAACCCTTTATTGATACATCTAACAAAAAAAGGTCCTTCATAATGAACCAGATAATGGACAGTTATTATGGATGTAGCAAAGTATTGTTTGACCATGACATCTCAGCTTTTTGTCTTATCTGCTCTGATCTCTAAACAAAGGGCATTGAAAAGAACTGAAAAAGTAGAGCTAACATTTTGTGTAATATCATGGTGTGTGTCATGATGCACCCCCACTCTGGAACAAGGATGCGCTCATGTCTGCACTCCCAGCTCTGCTCGGCACTCACCTCTTCCTGCTCCTCCTCCACACCTATCCTCTGCCGTGCCGCTGCCCACCAACCATCTGCCACAACCCCTTTAATAGGAGACTTCCCCCTGGTTCCAGTGCCAGTTTGTTGGTGTTCCTGCCCAACTGTTTGCGCTCAGTGCTAGTTTCTTGGTTTTGACCTCTGCAATGGACCTCTGATAATTATCTGCCTCCTGCCTACCCTGACCTCCTTGCCTGTGACTCTGTTACGCCTCTGCCTTCTCCTTTGTATTTCATTGGCATTTACGCCATCAATGTGAGTGGCCACGTCAGCGGTAGCGACCTAGGGTTTCTCCGCAGCCAAGTCCATCCTGCAGTAATCCACCTAAGTGATCTCTTTGGTGAGTAGGTGATGTTTTATTTTATGTCATTTGCCCTTAAGGACATTTTTTCATATCTAAGAAAACCTCTGTAACTACCAAATTGGGCTACATCCTTAAGGAAATATATAATTTACTAGACTTGTATAGCAGCTCCCTAATGGCTATTAATGGGATGCTATTATGGATAAATGTATCACTTCCAATAAAAATGTTAACATATGTAGCTACTATCTATACACTTGACTGATGTGGCCTTAAACTGCAGTTTTACTATAAAATGTACCCAGACATATGCACAATCATACATGCTGCAATAATAATCACTCAACCAATGAACCCTTGCAGTAAAAGTCAATAATACATAGAGCGATCAGAACACATATTGAAATAGACAGAATAAAGCAAGTTAAGTATTTCAGCATACTGCAATAATTCACTTGCAGACACAGTAGGAAAATAGTTGAAAGATATACTATTCAGTAGTTGGGTCCAGAACACAGTTTCTTAGAGAAAATATCAACTGACAGTAACATATAAATAAATCTCAGTGCGGTTTTGAGCTTACAATATTAGTACTCCTATACCAGCTCCTACAATTTGAATGCTGTAAATCTGTAAATAGTGAAATTATTACTGACTCTGGAAAATAATTTAGTGTATGAATGAAAGGCTTTAAATTTGCAAATGCTTACACAAATATAACAGTCATCATTCTTACAATCCCCCTATAAATTATTCTAATCCATAGCTATATCACATAATAAAGTTATTTTACCTGGGTAACAACCATGTTGTAGGCCAGGCCTTCAAGGACCCATGTAACATGATGATCCCGGTCAAACACGGGTGGATTATCATTCTGATCTTGGATTATCACAGACACCCTGCAGTATGTCACAGACAGGCCGCTTTCTGCAGAGATGATTACACTTATCCTACTTCTGGCTTCAAAATCAAGCTGCGATGGGTTCTGTACTGTGAGTTCTCCTGGGAGGTGAAAACATTGAATGACATTCAAACAAGAATACAATTTTAATATGGTCTAAGGAAAAGAAATCAAAGAACTATTGGACATATACAAATTAACCTGTATGGAGTCATAATACAATTTTAGGAGGCTTCACTGTATTTCTGTATACCTTCAATTTATATTATTATTTTTTGTGGCATGCTACTCCAAGCTCTATATGTAAAGAATAGCTACTGAGGGAAGATACTTCTTTACATAAAGCACATATGTAACAATCTTCTTCATTGTATAGTTAATGCATACTTTATTATTATATCTTAAGAATTGCTATAGAATGTGTCACTATTGGATTTTTTTTAATTATTATTAAAAATGCTTGACATTAGCAAGAAAATTATCCACTAATTCTCCTCTGTCTAATATGTTTTTTGGTCCTTGTATTTATTTTTTCAGTATGATTTTTGTAACCAAAAATGTACAGAATCTCATTCAGGCAGATTTATCAATGCCGTATAATACTAAGACCATGTAAATTTATACTAGAAAGTCTTAAAATGTGTCATATTTGTCATAGTGTTGATAAATCTTCTGCATGTTCAGACTTTCCAGTCTAAGTTTACACCTTCAATTAGTTGGTTTACTTTATGCCATTAATTGGACCAAAATGTTGGCGTCACACACTAAGCTGCACCCCTGTTTATTAAGCTGAACCTCTTTGGCCGGGAACACACACTTTTTGTTGGAAGAGGCACAGAGGCGTCTAAAAACTGTCTAATACACATAAACGTGGTGCAAAGAATGTACACCATTATTTTTGGTGCAAATTGTGCCAGAATTCTATACGTTAAGAAATGTGCTCCATTGATTTCAGCAGGATTTAGTTGTTTATTTTTATGTCATAACAGGCTTCTGAAGTCATTCATAATAAAGTGTATTTTCTTAAATGTTTTCTATCTACATTTTTTATCATCCAAATTCTTAGACTGTGTTCACATAAATCAGTTGTGCCTGACAACTTTGTTTCTGCCTGGGCCAAATACAAGTAATAATAGAAATGTACACTTTGGGGACCTCTCCAGCATCGATATCTGAACAAAAATGCTGCATGCTTTTCTGGCTCAGATAGATGTCTGGATTCACAATCAATGCCACCAGACACATTTTTTGTATCAGGAAATCATAACAAGAGGGCAGTATACACATCTGCAAAGGCAATGGTATTCAATGTCAGTTAAAGTGATCAACAAAGAACACCCATGGATGTTAAAGGGATTGTCTCACTACAATGATTAGCCTTAAACATGTAGGGACCGGTAATTGAAGAGAGCTTTCAAAATATATGTCTTAATTTTTTTAGCTTTGTTGAGGAGATAATTAAGAATTTATCAGCTCACAGTGCTCTTAGATTTCTCTAGTTACTGTCCTGCTCTCCCCTTCTTTCTTTGCTCTGTCTTATCTAATGGCAGGGATGACAATAGGTCAGCTGGGGCAGCTTGAGAGCAGAGTGTGTTATCTCAAAGATATAATTAGTCTTCTTTCTTTGTTTACTTTGAGCTCTGTACTTTCCGATAACATCTTCTGCTCTCATGTCAGTGCTTTTCGAAGAGCTGTGAATGACAAGTTTATAAGCTAAACACTGCTATAGAAGCAGTCACAGCCTGACCAAGATGAGGCAACATGCAGGCATCTAAATCTGCTTTTGGCTCTGAAACAGCGTGGTGAGACAACCGCTTTTAACTGTTAATGACTATAATCATGAAATAATTCTCTAGTGTATATTCAGTCTATTATTTTTATTATTATTATTATTATTATTATTTGACACTGTTACTCATAATTGTAATTGTAATTTGTTGGAATAGCAATACATACACTGTTCCTTCTAAACTGAGCGATCAGAAGTGGAAGAATATGGAAATGTAGCAAGACTTCTCAAGTTCTTCAGAGTATAAAGTACTAAATATATTAACAGTAGAAGTTTTATGCTGTTTTTAATGCTATGTGTTATTAATTATATTGTCTCTATATATTCTTCTCTGTATTATATATTTCTGTTTAGATGTGTAAAAAATGATACTGTAATAACAATGTGTGATTTTTGTTTATTTATTCTCTATGAACTGTTTTTTAGATCCTATATTAGGGTATGTTGACACGGCTTAAAATGCCGCATATTTCGCTGCACATTTCGCTTTACACGTGGTGAAATGTGCGCCGCAATTACGGCAATTGATAGCTCATATAGAGAGCTATGAATTACGTGTCATCTCGCCACACGTACAATACGATTGTATTGAACACGCGGGGGGAGAATTGACATGTCAATTGTTAGCGGCGATTACACGCCGCTGACAATGCATGTCTATGGGGAAGGCACTCGGCCGGCCCCCTCTGTGCTTTGGAATTACATGCTGATTAGCGCCGCAATAAGCCATGTGAATATACCCTTAGAATAAATGACTAGATAAATATCTTTCAGGTCCCATTAATTGCCTGTAAATGTATATAAATACTTTCTTATTATTATTTCCAAAACAATTTAGCATAAAAGAAAGTGCAATATAGCATCTAAAGTAGCTGATAAAGATGAGTAAAACGTGAAATATTAAAAAAGCTAATGAGGTGATTTTTACACTTTTCCTCTACATACGTTAGATATCATGTTCAATAAGCACAAAACTGTTGTTTGACTTATAAAAAAACAAGGACATAACAGTAGTGCTATAAATATGACTCAAATAGAAAAGATAAAAAGCAGAAAATTTATAGAATTTATGAATAATGACATCAGTAAGTTCACATTACAAAGAGTTTTATCTTCATCGGAGTAGACAGCTTTATTCATTAAAAAAAACAAAAAAAAAAAAACACATTTTTACAAATAATAAGCAGACCCATTCAGATCTATTGTCCTAATAAAAATACGCTAGAGGGTGCTATTGAAGTCTCTAAAGCTCTTTGAAATCGGAGCTTCTGGGGTTTATAAGAGACAATGTACTTTATGTATTGTATAATAACATGTCAAGATGATTAAATCAGGTGTGGAAATTCTCTTTGTTTCACTCCTTATCCAATTAAATACCTCCTCCGAATTATATTATTATTATTGCTGCCAGCAGCCAGAGCTCGAGAAACAAGACCGACACCTTCCGTTCAGGACATGAATCTGATTTAATCACAGTAAATACATTCCAATAGAACTTTTTTAATCACATGACTATTTTATCACTACATGATTGGTTAATTGGCGGTCGCTAAGAGACAAGTTATAAATTTGCATGTACGTATGAAGCATTAGCTGATATGACACATTCACAAACTCTCCTCGGTATTATCTGGGGGGAGGAGGAAGGCCTTGAATCTGGTTTCTAGCAGACACTGCATCTGTCTCAAGGAAAGCTATGTGAGAGATATCTGATACTTCGATAAGGATGTATAGCAGTAAAAGCAGTTTAACAAACTATCTGATGAGCTTAATAAGAATGTAATGATGAAACAGACTTTTGATGTTTTTTCCTTAAATTACCAACTTGACAAACATATGCATTTAAGGAAAAAAAAAATTATTTATAGCTGTAATAAATACATAATAAAATCATAGTAAAGAAAGATCACGAAGTTGATTAACAGTGGTATCTTTTAAAGCTTTCCCCATAAAGAATACAACAGAGCCCAATAAACTTTAGTAACTAATTGATTCCCTGTCTACTGATACATATATTCACTTAAAAACCTGTTACCTGTTCTAGAATTAAGCATAAATGTTTCTTTGTCTTCACTGATAATTCTATAGGATATGGATCGTTCAGGTTGTTTAAAGAATTTTGCCTCCACAGTCACCACTGCTGTGCCTGGTTATAGAAAGTAAGAAAGAACAAAAACAATTAAAATTCAGAACAGAGCTGTGAATCAGCTCTCTTTCAAGACAAATGCTAACATTGGAACTTTTGTAAAAAAAAAAACTAAAAAAAAATGGCAAACAGTATAACAAAAATACACATATACAGGTATGATAAATAATTAAAAAATACGTATCATAATATCTTGCAACACAAAATCATGGGTACCAAGTGGAAAAATGAAATAGCTGTTAGCAGCTATGTCAGTATAACACTTGTGCTGTTGAATGTAGCCATGGCAAAATCTCTCCTTTCCTTGTTATTTCAAAGTGAATAAAAAAAAAAGAGAGGATATGTAGTGATAAGCAGATTGCAGTGAAACAGGAGATGCGCTTTATGTGTCAAAAACAAGAGAGTAAAACTCCCTATATTAATTTATTATATTTTAGCTACAATGAAAGCTATAACCTAAAGCACATGGATCCAATGTAAAATTTGTACCTGTCAAACATGTCATTCATAGTGTTAATCTCATCCTGTGGGTTAGAGGGATTCTTTCACCACTATGATTATCTTTTAACATGTAGGGATAGGTAAATGAAGTCTACTACCAAATACATTGCTGTTTTGATTTTGCTGTGTTCAGAAGATTAAAGAGATATTACTTTTTGTGTACACAAGTTTCTCTTGTTACCAACCAACTCTCTCTACTCTCCTCTCTCATTGCTCCAAACGGCTTCTTGCTAAGTCTTATCTCTAGAACAGGAGATTATTTATGTAAATTAATGACAAGTTTTAACCCTTAGGCTATGTCTCCACTGCACACATTTTCAGTAGTTTTTTTCAGCGTTTTTCATTTTCTAAAACCACTGAAAAAATGACTGAAAACAGGTCCCATAAACTTTAATAGTAAAAAAGTTCTGTCGTCTGCACAGATTGTTTTTTTTTCTGCTCGTTTTTGCTGCTGGTTGTTTTTTTCTAACATGTTGCAAAAAAAGACAGAGCAGGGAAGAAAATTTACTGTTGAAGTCTATGTAAAACGGCGGATGCTATTTGGCGCAGTTTTTCGGCGGTTTTTGGATGGTTCTGCTGAAAAAATGCCCAGGTGTTTAACAAGGTATATGAAATTTACATACATTAAAAACTGCCCAAAAACAATTTAAAAAACATGGCAAAAAACTGAAAACCACCCAAAAAAATTGACGGAAACACAGCTGCTTTAGGCAAAAAATTGACGCTCAAAACAATTTCTAGGTTTTAGTTTTCGACTAGTTTTTTGTCCTATGCTGTGTGGCCCTAGCCTTAGAGCTCTGTAGCCCTATGCAATACAGATTCTAAACCTCCAGCAGTCATGTCACTGTAACAGGAATAGCTAGGAATAGCAGAGCTGATATGTCAATCCCTGCTATAGAACCTTCCACAGCCTAACCAGAAAGTGTGAGTGTGAAGCTGCCTGTGGCTCTGTGAAACAGCATGGTGAAACAACCCCTTTAATGACCTTGAGGCCTTCCCAGTGCCTCTGCACTATGTGCACAGTTACAACCCCAACTACAATAAGATTATACACAATATTTACATGTAACGGGGTTATATAACTGTTGTAAAAATTATATTTGTTGTTTCTGCCATATTAAGATAACAGAGGCTTCCTAGAGTATTTTATGTGGTAAGCACATGTTGATGCGGTTAATAGTAAATATGAAGTACTACTGCTGAGCAGTAAAGGTAGCATTTTAGTCCCTTTCCTAAAACGACCTAAAAATGTAAACAGACTTGGAAAAAAAATAGAAATGTTTTCTAATCAAATGAATGAGGCTACTTATCCCGATACCTGACTGCAATAACTATTTCTCTCAATTTTGCGTTGTTTGTTTTGTTTAACATACCAAATTTTGTGTTACTGTGTATGAACTATTCATGCCAATGTATCTTAAAATGTTTGAACTGTACTCATTGCGCTTCTTTAACTCATATCCTGGCATGATACTATGTTGTACTTAGTTACTGGAAAACTTTGAAACTGTTAACAACAATTAATCTAGAAATACACATATAATTTAATAGGCTGCTTTAAGATTTAGAAATATATACTGACCTGCTTTGCTATTCTCCAAAATGTTAGCTTCATAAATATTCTGCACAAAATAAATATCTTTCTCCTGGCCTTCCAGGTCAATGGTCACAAGGCCTGTTGATATCCTTACTGGGTTACCAAGATCTGAGGCCTTCACTTTGAGAACTGTGTTCTTAAAGGTATGAGAGATTGGTTTGTGAAGTTTGATCTCCCCTGCATCTTGTGTGATGAAGAAAAGTGGATCAGTTTCCTCCAGACTGTAAACCACCGTTCCATTCTTACCGTGATCTGGGTCAATTGCATGTACAGTTGCAATTGTTGTATTAACTAAGGATATATGGGAAATAAGAACTTGAATGGGATCTTCCAAGAATACAGGGATGTTGTCATTGATATCGTCAATATGAACTACAATTTTGACAGTAGAACTTAGTGGACCATATATACTATTGTCAGTAGCTGCCACCCGAAACACATATTGATGCTTCAATTCTCGGTCCAAGGGCTTTGCAATTATAATGTTTCCAGTTGAATTGTTTATATGAAAAACACCTTGGGTATCATCAATCAGCGAGTATGTTACTTCACCATTTAAGCCTTCATCTGCATCATATGCATGGAGACTGAGAGCCATTGATCCAATAGTTAGATCCTCTCTAACAGATGTGCGGTACTGGCTCTTAGCAAATGTAGGTGGATTATCATTTTCATCCAAGACTTTAATATACAGTTTGGCTGTGGTACTTTTCTTGGGGCTGCCCAGGTCATGGCATTCCACGATAATGGTGAAACTGCTGACATCCTCTCTATCTAGGCTGCGGGTGGTCCAAAGCTCGCCTGATGTGTTATTGATGGCAAAATATCCGGCCGTGTTTCCACCTTTGAAAGGAAAGAGACGTAAAACAAAAACTGACACCAATAGACAGTGGAAATATATATCATGGTAACACCATAAAAATATGTTAAGTCCAATAACATGAAACATTTCTGCTTGTACAGCGAGTGCTTAAGTGTCTCTGGCATATGACTGCCTTCTGTTTGAATTAAAACCTGTACTTCATTTAAATCAGTGGGTGGCACTGACCGTAAATACAAAATGCCTTATCCATTACTGAGAAATAACTTGTCCAGATGTGAGGCCTTTTTTGAATTGGACACACCTTATAATATATATATATATATATCTTAATGTAGCTATTGAACCAACAATTTGGAACAGCTCTTTGTGATAGACACCAAAATGAACACACCGCAGAAGCAACAACTAACGCATATCCTCTTTCGTTCACAAAATCTTCTTAAAAAGTCTAATTTATTACCCAAACCACTACATTGAGTGACTGATCCCTTAACGTCGTTCTATGGTGTGAACAACTAGGACACATTTGACTGAACCTTAAAAGTGACCTACGCTTCTAATTTATCAGTCTTTTAAAATTCCATTCCTGTGCTTAGAACTTGAGCACTTTGGCTATAGGGGGTTACTGTGTTTGCTTCACATTTGTCTTTATAGAAGTGTGTATTGATGCTAACATAGACTTTAAAGTCAAGTCAGATTTACTTGCATATGTACAACAAAATTTTTGTATAGTAAATATGTTGATAATTGATCATTTATATTTGTAAATGCTAAGAAAATGAAAATAAAAACAATAAAAACAAAGCACAAATATATTTTTATATAAATATACAAAATAGCACCTGAAGCAACTGCTTACATGGCCCTCCTTCTCCCTGCACCAATCCTCCCACTTGAGACACGGACCAGTCACAACAACTCAGATTCTCCCTTGCCCCAAAGGATCTGAAAGCTTCTTGTTTACCCCATAAACCACCACACAACGTCGTTTCACGGTGGGCTGTGTATGTCCTCAGTCAGCAGCAATGTTTTATGGTGTTTCTGCAGACAGTGTCAGACTGGTTTGATTAGGTCCCACCAGTGGAGTTGATTCTGAGGCTCTCCAGTGGCGTTGCTTCTGGGGGAAGACTCTACAGCTACTGTACATGTCTCTAATACTCTGCCTCTTGCTTTTTGCCTCTTTCCGTGTATATGGGAGTTAGGCATTATGTGAGCCTGCAAATGTCGCCAAATAACAGCTTCTGGTCGTGGGAAATATGTAGCCAGCAATACCAAACTCTCTAACTATTGATGTCTTTGGAGAGGAAAGTGCTATCTAACTAAGAGCAGTCTGTACAGTACAGAGAGTGAGCTGGAAAAGGCGTTCACAAGGTAATACAGTGAAATATATATAACATGGTCATGTAATTTTAGCAGCCAATGAGAGCCCTACACCTCAGCAATTACTTTTTTGACACTTCTCTGTGCTCTGCACTGATTGGATGGCCTCCAAAAGTGCAGAAAGGTGATTGGATGGCTACCGAAAGTGCAGAAAGTCGCTGAAATGGAAACTGAAAATGGCGCGTTAAACTAGAACTAGAAATTTACTCGAACGAACAGTAAAATTTTTAGTTCGAGTTCTAAAAATTTTGAGAAGTTCTACTAGAACTTAATGTTTCTAGAACAATTCGATCAACACTACTGGCCACCATTGAAAGCACACAGTGGTGGTTGGTAACCAAGGAAACAAAAGAGCAAATTGACCTGCATTAGGTAAATACATAATTTTTAATAACATGCATTTCAAAAATTGCTTACTTTACAGTAACTGCCCCATCCAGTAGCACTTGCTGTGATGGGAATACCCATTTAAGTCTAGTCCTTCAGGCTTTCCTGCTGGTCAATTGTCACTTAAGACTCTTTTAAAAAGTAGTATTGTTGTGTAGGCCAAAAGTTTTGATGATAATGTCAGAGCAGATATTCAATTCAAGTTGCATTAAAGGCTTAAATAGAGGCCATATTTATTCATTAGGGCTTCATATTGTAACAGGGAAAGGAAACAGAAGGGGTATATAATGTGGGTCCCTGCTGACCTTGCACCATTTTGATTTATATAAGTATCAATCACACAGCGTGTACTTAGTCACTGCTCTATGGATATATGTGAATTAACACGCATTAGCTACACATGACCCAGGAAATACAGTCCAATATCTAAGCTCACAAATAAAATTCTAATAGGATGTAAAACAGCAACAAGGCATATTTAAAAATTAATTCAAATTAGTCGACTAACCAACAGAAACCCATTGGTGCAGTATTTTTTTAAAGTATAATACAGGCACCTTGCAGGGCATGCTATATTCTGATTTTACCAGCTACATATTGGATTGGAATGAACTCTAAGGAAAGAAGATTTCTATACCTCTTAAAAACGAGCTTTTCTATAGCTGGATCCGGTCTAGTTGCTTTCTGAGTATTATAAGTTAAGTAAGAATGTGTTTAACTCCCTTACTGGTATCATGTACTTCTCGCTCAATGAACAAATACTCAGAAATGACAAAAATCTGCTTGATGGGCACATGGGAATGTATTTATGTGTAAATGAACATTAGGTTTACAGAGAAAGATAACTACCATAATTGATATTATGTAAAATTTGGATCTAATTATTGTCACTATAATTGTCAGATCATATAATATTACTTTGCGTAGAGTTGAATTTTCTTCATAAAAAGACAAATACACACAAAAACATAAATGTATCTAAACAAAATGATGATATGTGAAAGAAAAAAAGAGAGATATTAAATGCAGACGGTTCCTGAGATGTCTGACATATAATAAACAGCTCAGCACTAGTAAAATCCTGAACGCAATGCTGATTTAAACATCTGTTCAGACAGTTTAGCAAGCATCATTAATTACCAATTATTTGGAATTGTACTCTGCCATTGTTGCCAGCATCCTTGTCTACGGCCAACACTTTGTGAATTATTCCCAGATCTTGGTTTTCTGGGACATGGATCTCAGCTTCAGGAAGTAAGAGCTCAGGAGCATTATCGTTCTCATCCAGCACTGTACATACAATGGTTGCCGAACTGGAAAATGATGGGGATCCACCATCTGTCACCAGTACTAGTGATGAAGAAATTACAGTAAATGTAAAGTCAGTTTAATAGTGAAGGAATTTAAAGGAGTTAATGGAAAATACACAGCAAATGTATTTTTATCACTAAAGAATAATATCAATCAAAATAACAATGGATATCGAATATTCACAGTCAAGGCTATAGACTATACTTTAACTGACATCCTGCACTACCACCTTCATTCTTTTGGGATTGTGAAATATGCAGTCATATAAGAGGGTTCAGAGTACAAGGTACAACAGGGGCTGTTACACTGCATAATTAGGCAGATTTCACATTCAGGTGACTAAAGAAGCCGGTTGTCAACCTCTGTAGAAACTACAAGGCCAAATGTATTAATTGTTACCCAGCATATGATATATTTAAGACACTGTTTAATGTCATTTTTAATTAACTTGACAGTGTTGTCAACTAGGCATTTTATATGTATTAAAGAGGAAAATGTGCTTGAAGCAGACCTTCAATTCCAAAACAATTTGACAAAAATCAACAGTACAGGCAGAAATAGGAAATTCTGTAATGTATCTTCCTTCTACACATAATAATAATAATAATAAGAATAATAATAATAACCTTTATTTATATAGCGCCAACAAATTTCGCAGCACTTTACAATGTAGAGGGTATAATTACAGACAAAAACAGACATTACACAGTGAACGCTACTTACAGGTGAGACACAAGGTGTGAGGGCCCTGCTCGCAAGAGCTATACCAACCATCTTTCCAGCCCCTGTCCCTACTGGTTTCTTATTTGTGCACTCAGTCATAAATCACTAAGAGTGTGTTCCCATGGCAAAGACCAAATACTAGTAGGATTTTCCGACAGGTATTTTGTTTTTTTTTGGCACATATGGGGACGGCTTTTGTCTGCGGTTTACGGATTCAAGCTGTCCCTATTCACACTCACATGTTCATGTTCTGCCCGAAAACCGGGTGGAAGAATAAACATGTTTTAAGTTTTGTGTCAAAAACCAGCAGTGTCAAAAGTCGGCGGAAAATCCGTGCAGTGTGGACTGCTGAGCGGATTTTCTATTAAAGTCTATGGGGAGTGTTGCATGTCAGTTTTCAGTTGGTTTCTTAAACCGCAAACTGTCTGAAAAACCAACCAAAATAACATGCTGTGGGGACAAGCAATTACAGAATCCAACTTGCAGTGGACATGGGGTTCTTGCTTTATTGAGAGCACATGATATAGCTGCTTATACAAGTCTATTGAGGGGAGGAATATAAGAAAATGAAAGTAGGAGACTCTTTCATACACACAAGCAGCAGCACGGAGGACAGTAAATAGCAGCAAGCAGCATTGTAGCTGTGTATGCAGCACTGAGGTGAGGATTATTTTTGCTTGTACTGCTGGTTTATGAAAAGTTGTGTTACAATTAGAGGTATGCTTTAAAGCAGATTGATAAATACCTAAAATGAAGTTGCAATGGTGTTAGGAAAGCCCTGCCTTCTGCCAACTCCGAAATCTATTCAGTAACAACATGGCTGCCACAGGATAGTCAATGGCTGACCTTGCTGCTCTCATAAAAAGGACACAGCTATCGAGATCTAAAGAATGACAGCGCTTCTCCAACATCACTGACATTTTCTGCCAGTAACTGGTGAGGTATTAAACAGGTTGTCTCACTACAGACACAGATGGCATATTGATGGCAATATCTGATGGCACCTCTGGGACCCACACCTATCTCCTAAATGAGCTCTGAGACCTCTTCATTCTGAATGGAGAGGTGGCTGAGACTCTTCCATAGACATGAGTTTTGCCGGGACCCAGATTTATCAGACATTGATGGCATATCCTATTGATATCCTAGCAATTTGCTATCAATGTCTGTAGTGAGACAGCCCTTTTAAGTGACAGACTGTTTTATATTGGCTAAAAAGAGTAACTTATCAAAATAGTCAAAATTACAAACAGAAGTAACATGTGTAGTGTCAGGATTACCTAAAAATGACAATTATTTTGTTACTTGTTTCCTCTTGAACAGTCATTTAAAAGTATTGTGTGTGAATGGATATAACATCTGTATCAAACAAACGTCTGATAAGTTTTATCTACGTGTATCTGCTATTTATAGGCAGTAATTTGCACTGTAGGATATCCTAATTGGTGGCACCATGGAAAAGAAGAAGCTAACTTGCCATACTCCAATCCCGCTGCACATGGCTGACTGCTAACCGCTAACATTGCGACCACATGGCCTCGTACAAGATGTGTGTGTGGTTAGTGAAAGATTTACCCTTAATAATAAAGTGATCTTGCTTCTCTCGGTCAAATGATGTAGCTGTAATCAGTTCTCCAGTATTAGGATTTATTCTGAAAAATCCATGTGCTGGGCCTGGCAGGATTTGATACATAAGTGCAGCATTGACTCCTGAAAAATATAACATAGGCAACAACAGTTATTTATGGAAAATTTGCACTGTACTTATGAATATCATTTTATGAATCGGATGCATGCTTTATGCTGTAAATGGTTCTAAGGCTAGGGCTACTTGAAGACCAGAGAATCATACAGCCAAGCTTTTAAAGTTGGCCCACCCTTAGCAGGATTTATACAGTCTAATAGCGGACTACTGTAACAACAAAACAGGACACTTGCTGGCAGCGATCATTATTTTGGGGGTAATTTCACAAATAACCCTCTTCTCATTAATTATTTGATTGTGTGTGCAATGATAATGGGTGAGTTTATAATAAGGCTAAAAGAAGACATGAACATGGATGGTAACCCCTCAGAGTAAGCTAATCTGCTAGAAAGAAAGTAGCTAGATTCTGTTCTGATTTATTTTGATACATGCATCCTTATTCCATGAAATAGACATCCAGTATAAATTCAGAATGACAACAAGCATAAGAAAATACATTCAATTATCCACAAATATTTATGCTGGGCAAAATAATTCAAATAGTGACCCAAAAGAAATGCAGATAGGCTGCTAGTGATATACAGAAGCATAACCAGCTCCCAGGTGCTTCACAAAGAGCCTGTACCCTCTCTGGGGTGTGAAGAACTAGAATTATGGTGAGGTTAATATTTTATAGTTTGTGGTTTCATCAAAATGTGATTCAAGATAGTACTTTTATGGAAGAGTAAAGTAAGACTACAGTGCCACACAGTGGAAAGTCAGCGTATGGTCACAGCACCATACTATTATAGAGCTAACCAATAACTAATACTGTATGAATAAAATACTACATCTTTACATATATTATGGATTTCTGTTGTCTAATAAGTCTATTGTTCTTCATGCACAGCCAAGCTACTGGACCAATCTGTGCCAAATTTGGCAGATAAGTAAGTCAGGCACAGGTCCTGATTTTAGTTTTCCAAGACCTCAATATATTCACAAACTTCAGAATTTATAGGAAATAGAGCCTGTTCTTTATGCACGGCCAAAGGACAAGCATCAGAGACTCCACAGCAGAGCCAAGGCTATCTCCAGCCCGACCAGTAAAAAACAATGATTTTAAACAGACACACATACAAAAAACAGTTAAACAAAATAGACCTGTACAAAGTCCGGTAATTATGTTAGCAATATTGATGAGTCAATATTATTATGACCACCCATTAATATCCAAGGTAACCCTTATATGCAGCATGGACAGCAGCTAAAAGGGCTAAGAGTGACTCAATAAGATCCTGGTAGGTTGTTACATGTATCTAGAGCCATGCTAACTGCATCCCACAGCTGCTGGAGGGGGTGTGGAAGAGGATCCATAGAGTGAACATGAAGAGTGAAGTGCCCACAGATGCTCAAGCTGGGTTCAAATTTGGGGAATTAGGGGCCAGGGTAATACTTGAAAGTTGTGTTCATGCTCTTCCACTTAATGTTGGACATTTCTAGCCATGTGAAATGTCGCATTGTCTTGCTTGAAGGGAAGACAATTATCATTTATGAGTGTACATGATCTGCAAGGATGGATTCATACCTAAATTGTTTGAGAGTACTTTCAGTATGGATGGGAGAATGCCACAAAAATATTCCCCACACTATATCACTGCAACCATCAGCTTGTGTTCTTCCAGCAAAGGTTGCAGGTTGTTTGTTCTCTGATGCTTCACTCCTGACACGCCGATATCTATCTATTTGATGAAGTAAAAAATGTGACTCATCAGAGAAGACAACCCAATAACCGGAGGTTCAGTTTTATGAATGCCATGAAAATGAAAGCGTTTTCTGCTGAGGTAACTTTGTTAGAAGGGGTGCAGTGACCATCCTTCAGCTTCGGAGCCCTATAGGCAATAGGGTTCACTGAACTGTTGTTTTAGATTAACATCTTCTAGACCCCTGGTTCATTTTGGAGGTGAGTTTCCACACTGTAGCGTATTCATCTGCTCTTGTGCACCTTTGTAGCTGATGATCTCTCATTTCACATCAAATTCACATGGTGCTTCAAAGTTTCCACGTCACTTCTTCAAAATAGTGTCATTTGTCCACTCACTATACACTTTGGCTAGGTTCACACGGCTTAATTGCGGGACGTAATTACGCCCTGCAATTACGCCGTGTGGCCAGGGGCGGGGCGGGAGCGGGGGAGGGAGCGGGGGGCCGGCACCTCGCCGGCCCATAGACTTGCATTACCAGCGGCGCGTATACACCGCTGGTAATTCACATGTCAATTATCTCCCCCCGCGGCGTATTCGCCGAGCAGGGAGAGGAGACGTAATCCATAGTTCTCTATGAGAACTGTGGATTACCGTAATGACTGGGACGTTTTTAGCCCGTAATTTGCGCACTCAGGCACGTAATTACGGACTGAAATACATCCAGTTTTAAGCCGTGTGAACATGGCCTTTCACCACAGCAGGCAGACAGAAACTGCACAATTACAGTTTCAGAAATAATGCCACCCTCAGTTCAAAAGTCACGAATCATCTGTTTTTGCAATTCGGATCTACCCCTTCTACCAATGACAATGAGGGAGGTGTGCAGACAGCCTTTTGCACACCTTTTATACCCACCAAGCCAACTCACAACACATGACTTCCTTTATAATATATTTATCACAGTAATAAATGTAACTTGCCTGCAGTATATATACAATTTATATGTAGTCAAATGAATTATAAGTAAGGCATTGGGTAAATAAGGAAGTATACAACTTTGTATTTAGAATCAGATGAAATATGGGAAGGTCAATGTGTGTTTTTTTCAAACAACAGACACCTTGGAAGAACCTAACAGGTCGCATTATAAATACATGGGCTCCCTTAGGCGACACATTAGTAGTTCTAGTACAACGAGAAGCCACAGATGTAAACACAGCCATGGAACATTTGTTTCTAGAAAAGGTAACCTGCAAAAAATATGATGCTCATTACAAGATATAAATGGTTATTACTCATCTTTTTCAGATTTCTGAGTAGCAAATCTGCCTTGCATGCAGCAAAATGTTAGCAGGGGATGTAGGATTACATGAATGTATATATTTTCCACTTAAGAGTCTGTGAACCACTGTGAATGAGCGCTAAGAAACAGCTGAAAATAAATTCAAGGACTTGAGAAAGTCCAACTTTGAACAAAATTTTGTTTTTCGGTTCAAAATTCTGTAGTGATTAAAGTTGTTGCCCCACAGTGAATGCATCGTAAATGGCTGAATTAGCAAATTCAGTTGTTTCCATTGTCCCATTCAGAGAATATTTGTTCCAGAACAAACAATTGTGGACAAATGCTCTCTTCAGTGGTCGGGGTACCAGATATCGGACCTTTGCCTAACATAACTTTTTAACTTGCCTGATTGGGCAAACTTTCTTCCCACTCCCATCCGAATTCCGTAATATATTTACAGTATCTCTAAAAAGTAAGTACACTCCTCGCATTTTTGTAATTAGGGTAGATTGTATTATATCTTTTTATGGGACAACGCTGAAGATATGACACTTTGACACAATGTAAGGTGGTCAGTGTATAGCTTGTATAACAGAGTAAATTTGGTGTGCCCTCAAAATAACTCAACACATAGCCATCAATGTCTAATCTGCTGGCAATAAAAGTGAGTACAGCCCTAAGTGAAAGATGATGCTCAAGAAAGCCTGCACACAGTTTGCTGAAGACAAGCAGACTAAGGACATAGATTACTGGAACCATGTCCTGTGATCTGATGAGACCAAAGTAAACTTATTCGGTTCAGATGGTGTCAAGCGTGTATGTCGGCAACCAGGTGAGGAGTACAAAGACAAGTGTGTCTTCCTACAGTCTACAGTATGGTGGTGGGAGTGTCATGGTGTGGGGCTGCATGAGTGCTACCGGCTGTAGGGTGTTAAAGTTTATTGAGAGAACCGTGAATGCCAACATGTACTGTGACATACTGAAGCAGAGCATGATCTCCTACCTTCGGAAAGTGGTCTGCAGGACAGTATTCCAACATGATAACGACTCCAAATACATATCGAAGATGATCACTGCATTGCTAAAGTAAATGAGGATAAAGTGCTGGACTGACTAAGCATTTCTCCAGACCTAAACCCTATTGAACATCAGTGAGGCATCCTCAAATGGAAGGTGATGGAGTGCAAGGTTTCTGACATACATCAGCGCCGCAATGTCGTCATGGAGGAGTGAAAGAGGAGTCCAGTGGCTGCAACCTATGAAGCTCCCATGCCCAAGGCAGTGCTGAAAAATCATGGTGGCCCCACAAATTTTTACACTTTGGGCTCAATTTGTCCATTCACTTAGGGGTGTACTCACTTTTGTTGCCAGCAGTTTAGACATTGATGGCTGTGTGTTGAATTATTTTGAGGGCACACCAAATTTACAATATTATACAAGCTGTACACTGACTACTTTACATTGTATAAAAGTGTCATATCTTCATTGTTGTCCCATGAAAAGGTATAATACAATATTTACAAAAAAGTGAGGGATGAAATACTGTATACATTTGAGGTTTATTTTCAGGGATTCAGAAACAATTATACATGTTGTACTACTATACCTACTGTAAAACTATATCTTATTTTATAAATTCTGGCTAATCTTCACTAACTGAGCTTGTATTTTTCTATTAAGACAATGAATTGGACAATGTGAAGCATCTAAGACAATGCCTTCTAGTATGTGTTGTAACTACAGTCTTCTTTCCTACATGTTTTCCTGAATTTTGGGAAGTAGTTCAAATCCAATTATACAAATTGATGGAATATTGAAAGAATAAGCCAAAGTATTAATCCTATTTATTGGACACATAGGAAAAATTAGGCACCTGAATCACTGTCCTCTGCTTGAACCATCATTACGTGATGTCCAGGCTCAAGGTTTTCGGGAACCGCGGTTTCAAACAAGACTTGTTTAAACGTTGGTAACACGTCATTTACATCAATAACCGTGACTGTAAGAATCTGTGTTCCATAGAGAGCTGGATTTCCATTATCTGTGGCCAAGATGCTTAACGTATAATGTTCCTGGATCTCACGGTCAACTGTAGAGGATAAGCTGAGCCATCCTGGAGAAAAAAATAGGATTTATCACAAAAATTATTCACATAATGTGCAGCAGTAAATATATATATACACTAATATCATGCCCCTTGTGCCACCAACACAGTTATGACCTGTCAAGGCATGGATTTCCCAAGATCTTCTGTGGTATCTAGTTTCAGGCACCAGGACATCATCTGCAGTTCCTATAAATTAAAAGCTGAGGCTTCTATAAATTAGACAAGTTTCTCTAGAAGTCAACACCTTAGGCTTTTCAATATGTTCCTCAAATTATTACAAAAAATGTTTGCATTTTGGGAGAGTACATTGTGGTTGCATTGATACTGGGAAAGAGATGGCACCATGATACACTGTAGGAAGAAAGCAAGCAGGCAGGGACCGTGTAATGCTCTGAGTAATGTAATGCTCTAAAAAAGTATTTCCTGATGTCTGTGGTCTCTTTTTGCAGTATAATGCCCCTACTATACCGTAAGGAATGGTTAAAGGGGTGTTCCCACCATAGACTTTGATGACGTATCGCTAGGATATTCAAAAAATTGTTGTTGTTGGGTCAGCACCGAAGTCCTCATATGACAATATCAGGGAGGTAATGCAACAGACCGTCCAAGGCAAGTTAGCCCAATACTCGCCACATAATCTCCAGAAACATGCATAATACGGACGTCAGCATAAAAATCCTCCTTTATTAGAATCCAAAAAGTACAAAAACGTTCCGGCTTGACAAAGGCTCACTGTTTGGAGCCGAAACGTTGCTCGTTTTTGTATATTTTGGATTCTAATAAAGGAGGATTTTTATGCTGACGTCCGTATTATGCATATATCGCTAGGATATGTCATCATAGGCAGATGCAGGTTCCAAGAGGTGAACAGGTCCTCTACAGTTATGACTCAGAATGAAAAAATGGTTGCACTTGCGCAGGATTCTTCATTCTGTTCTATTGGAATTCCAATTGCAGCCAAACATATCACTCACCCGTACTTGGAACTTCCATAGAACAGAATGGAGAGTCATGTGCAAGCACTACCAGCTCTCCATTCTGAGTCATAACTTTCAGGAGGGCCATTCCTGAGATACATACGGCACAAATGCTACGTTTCAAGGGATACACCCTCTTTATCCCTCGAAATTTATCATTTGTGCTACTGTTTGTGCTCAAAGCAGCTGCAACTTCAACCTCCCATGGTTGGATTGAAAATGGACTGCCCAGGAGACTAAAGTAAGACTGCAACAATTTATATGCCATAACATTGGAATGTTAATGCTCCCAAGTACAGTGATAAAAATATGATATGAAGAATGTAAATAATAAATGGACACTTTGCTTGTATTGAAAGCACATGGTGGTATGAATTTTCTGAAAAAAATGTACTGGTCTCTAAGAAGACACAGCGGTGACTTTATTATTGTACATAAGTGTGATAGACTATGCTTCTGTGTCTGGCATATACTGATGGGAAATAAAACAATGTAATTCAAAAGAAACTAAGTTTGCCATATACTTTCCTGTGGCCCCGTAGTGTAACAGTGGGATACCTGATAGATACCCGTGATTGAGGCAGAAAACCTGATGTGAATGAAGCCTAAGCAAGTCATTTTTAAAATACATGATATATGTAATCAAATTGGCTATGTATTGGTTAGATAGATAGATAGATAGATAGATAGATAGATAGATAGATAGATAGATAGATAGATAGATAGATAGAAACATAAAGTCTAACATTTTTACATACTTTTGTTTAGCTATTTAGGGCAACATGTATGGGGCTGTGGTGGTTTTCTGGCATCAAAAAGCTTTAGTAGACCAGTTCTATAGATGTTTGAACAGTCGCAATCCAAACTTTGGGGCGATAAACTCAGGAGTGACACTTTAACGCGGCAAAGATTTTTGGGCGTTCTGGGGGCGTGTCGCACTATGTTCATAGAAGTAGACACATTTATGATTCTTTGTCGCCAAATCTAGGCGCATAACAGTTAGAACAGCCAGACCAAGATAAATTTGGTCTGCCTGAGCCAGACTTGTGGTATTGGCACTACACTGTGCCTGTATGTATGATCTGCAGAAGAACAGGTTCATACATTCTGGTGCATTGTACACTGCCTTTAAGCTATTTAGTACTGGCTTGTCAACGCCAATGTTCATACATGTCAACTTTAGTGTTCAGTCTGCAATGTAGAAAAAAAATCTATTTTCTTCCCAGAATCCATATACAAGTAATCTTCCCGCTAACAGATTTTATCATGAGCTCATTGATAGTGTATACACGTCTTTAAACGTATTCAAATTCAAACACTGCAGAAAAAAATTAGTAATGGAAATCTGTTCTGCTGAGCAATGGATAAAATCTTTTATTATATGGACACAATCGTATGACAAATTCCTGCTCTATGAACTGCAGCATCATGATTAAATTAGAATGTGAGAAATTTCCATTACAGGGTTCTAAAAACAAGGCTTACATTTTCCTGAAAAAGCGCCACCCATGTCTATAGGTTGCGTTCAGCATTGCAGCTTCATTTCAGAAAGAGGAACTGAGCTGTAGTAGGTGTGCTGCTGCTGCTTCTGGAAGAAAATAGCTGTGTTTCTCTAATCCTGGATAACTTCTTCAATACTTTATGAGTTCTCAAGCTTTTGCCCTGTGCTAATCTAATTAGAAATTAATTTACCTTAATTTTTTTAATGTTTGTTACAAATGAAATCGATTACTGCATAGGATTTGATTTAAAGGGGCTGTAAGTGTATTTTCTAAACAGTTATTGCTGGTGCTGCAGCTGAAAAGCCTAAAAACGTATATGTCTGCTGCTGAGGTCTGCCATTTCCCCCAGGCTTTAGTTTTCTTCCTGGTACTGGTAGACGGAAAGTCAGTCAATAGCTGCAGCAGTCATGTTTATTGTCCGACATCACCAGTCAGAGCCCTTCACTTCTGAACAGTGATGTCAGGAACTGTCACAACGGGGGTGGTGGTGTTCCGACTGCCAGAACAAGGAAAAAAACAGAGGGACACGGCGGACCTCGGCTGTGGTGGGATGAAGGTTAAGAGAGAGTTAAGTATGAGTTTTTTTTAATTTCTAGTTGCAGCACCAGCATAAATAAATTAAGAAAAAATAAGTGGACAACCCCTTTAAAGCACAAAAAAACCTGTTAAATCTATTGAAGGGAAAATAATCCTGTAAATGTGATAATACCTTTCCATGCACACACCATCTATTATCATTATTTGAATTAAATACAGGATTCCCATAAATTACAAGCAGATGTGTTGCCTATCACCATAGCCAAGTCTTAGTTTTGGCAGCTGTATGAGCAGTTAGATTGTGGGAACCTGGATCATCTGAAAAACCGTCCTCAGAAACACATTTTCCTATTTCGACTACCAAGTTGTGAATGCATCTACTGCCATTTGATTCCAAAGAAAATTGTCTCTGTTGAAAAATTAAGTATAATACCTGTTGTTTCATCCAGCAAAAAAACTTGCTTTGAATTTCCATCCATGATGTGAAATGTAAGTTTTCCATTCCTTCCCTCATCTGGATCCTCTGCCACTACTCGATGTATGAGGGAGCCAATTTCTGCGTCCTCCATTACAGAAGCAGCAGGCGGCGATAGGAAACTTGGACGGTTGTCGTTCACGTCTTGAATGATAATCCGAGCTGTCAGTGAACAGTGTCGGCGCTGTGTAATGTTGGTTGCCTGGTCTGTCGCAATCACTGTCAGAATAAATGACTCCTCTGTTTCTCTATCCAGAGCTCGGTTTGTTGTCAAAATTCCATCCCATTTATGAATAACAAAGGGGTTTTCTTTTCTTCCTTCTGTGTCTAATGAATATTTGATTTTGCTGTTATTTATGTGGCCATCCCCATCTTTTGCCTTAAAAGTATACAAAATAGTTCCAATAGGGACATTTTCTGCAATCCCTATGACTATAAAGCGGTCAGGAAATACAGGATAGTGATCATTCTGGTCTTCAATATCAACCTTTAGGATCATAGAGTGGTTCTGAGGAGGTACCTTGTTATGATCTTGTATGCTAAGACGCAACATATATTGAGTATTTGTTTCATAATCCACTGGTTTGGAAAGATATACATCTCCACTGGAACTGTCGATGGCAAAATGACTACTGTGGTCTTCATCAGACAGACGATACATGAGCTTAGAATTGGGCAAAGTAATATCTTCATGCAATTTCACTGAACCAATCATTTGAGCAGGTTTCATATTCTCTGCAATCTTTATCGTCTTAACTTCAATGAGATCTTTAGATTTCTGTGTGGATGTTGAAATGACCTAAAACATATTATTCATAGTTTAATACACAAATCATGTTAATACCAAAAATCAAACCATTTACTAGATTTAGGGGCAGAAAAATGTGACCTGAGCCCGTGAGGAACTGTGGAAGACAGTAGCTTATTGCATCTGAAGTCTCTGAAGGGGGAGCAGTTCAAGTTGGACTTGGAGGAAGTGTAATGAAGTAGATATTGCACTAAAGAAGTGACCACTAATATTCTGAGGCTAGGACAAAATGACTATGGAGGAGCGAAGCTCACAGTTTATTCTGTAGGTCACCGCCAAAGTGGTATTGGCTGCATGTAGACATTGAACAGAATGAATGGAGGGCAACAAAAATAATAAAAAGACTGGGTGGACTACAATACCCAGAAAGATTAGCAAAATGAGGGTTATTTAGTTTAGAGATAAGATGATGTCAGGGTGACCTAGTAAATAAAACATATCAGGGATCAATATAGAGATCTCTTTGATGATCTATTTATACCAAGAACTTTATCTATAACAAGGGGGCTGTCATGATGGCATTACGGTAGTAATGGAAGATAGATCCTCTGGTCACTGAGTAGGGTTGGCGTTAACTACACTAGACAGAGGAGTCTAAGGGGCCCCTTGTCTTCACCAGAGCCCTCCGTAAGGCAGGCCAGACTTTGCCACAGGGAATACCACAAGTCGTTACCCCCGACGCAGGTCTTAGCAGTTATAGCTGAAGCAGGAGGTGTAGAACGTGCAGGGCCGTTCCTAGGGGAGGGCAGGGCGGGTGTCCGCCTGTGGCGCTGAGGCTCCGCTCACCTGAGGGGGGCGCCGCGGCCGCCCGCCCTGCCCGTCCGGAGGAGCGCCCCCCTGACTCTGCGCGGCTGTTTTACAACAGTCGCGCAGAGCCAGCAGCTGCCAGTACAGGGGAGGAGCTGGGACGGATCGTTCCCATCCTGACTCCTCCCCTGTATCAGCATCACAGGTGGTGCACGGCATTCACCGCGCCCCCTGTGACGCTGGGTCTCCTCAGCTGGCAGCTCTGCTGCCGAGGAGATCCCTGGGAGCTGTGTGCAGCGTAAGCAGCGTGATGACGTCACGCTGCTTACACCACTCAGCAGCTCCCGGAGCTGGACGCGCAGACCGAGGTCTGGTAAGGGGGGGCATCACCTGCTACAGGGGGGGGCATCACCTGCTACAGGGGGGGTATCACTGGCTACAGGGGGGGCATCACCTGCTACAAGGGGGGGCCATCTTTGGGCTACAAGGGGGGCATAAACTGCTACAGGGGGGCATCACCTGCTACAGGGGCATCACTGGCTACAAGGTGGGGCATCACCTGCTACAGGGGAGGCATCACTGGCTACAGGGGGGGCATCACTGGCTAAAAAGGGGGCATCACTGGCTAAGGGGGCATAAATTTGGCTAAAAGGGGGGGGCATCCCCTGGCTAAAGGGGGGGGGCATCACTGGCTACAGGGGGAGCATCACTGGCTACAAGGGGGGGCATCACTGGCTACAAGGGGGGGCATCACTGGCTACAGGGGGGGCATCACTGGATACAGGGGGGGCATCACTGGCTACAGGGGGGGGCATCACTGGCTACAAGGGGGGCATCACTGGCTACAGGGGCATCACTGGCTACAGGGGGGCATCACTGGCTACAGGGGGCATCGTTGGCTATGGGGGGGGCATCACTAGCTACAGGGGGCATCACTGGCTACAGGGGGCAACGATGGCGACGGGGGGGGCATCACTAGCTACAGGGGGCATCATTGGCTACAAGGGGGGGCATCACTGGCTACAGGGGGCATCACTGGCTACAGGTGGAGCATCACTGGCTACAGGGGGGCATCACTGGCTACGGGGGCATCTGCTGGCTACAAGGTGGCATCTACTGGCTACAGGGGGCATCACTGGCTACAGGGGGAGCATCACTGGCTACAGGGGGGCATCACTGGCTACGGGGGCAGCATCACTGGCTACAGGGGGGCATCACTGGCTACGGGGGCATCTGCTGGCTACAAGGGGCATCTACTGGCTACAAGGGGCATCACTGGCTACAGGGGGCATCACTGGCTACAGGGGGGCATCACTGGCTACAAGGGGGCATCACTGGCTACAGGGGGCATCACTGGCTACAGGGGGCATATTACATGGCTACCATATGAGGTGCTATAGATGGGGAGTTTGTATAGAGAATTGGTAGAGAAGTGCTGATAAATTGAGGAGTCTTAAGATATTTGTTTTGTAAATTTTACAGTGAAGAGTCGGGAGTAGTCGTCATGGCGGCCTGGGACAGATGGAAAAGAAGAAGAAGAGAAAGAGAACAACTCTTCAGAGACGTCTTCTGTGAGTCACTAGATATAACTTTACTGTAATCACTTATATGTCTGCAGAGCCAGTGTACACTGGTATCCATCATTGTGTGGTCACTGTATGGCGGTAATATTGGTTGAAGTATAATGGTTTATATTCAGTAGTGGTCAGTTTGTATTACTTAGTCACTATGTGCTGGTGATATGTGGTCATGGTGTGGTGGTATTATTCGGTCACTGTGTGTTGGTGATATGTGGTCTTAGCGGTCTTGGGATTCTGGTTGGTGTAGCGGTGTTATTTGGTAACTGTAGGACTATTATTTAGTAGTTTTATACGTAGCAGATTGTGGTAAAGCTTTTTGTATATTTTGGCTTTGGTTTATGGTGATGCACTGTGGCGGGAGGGGGGGGGGGGAGAAATTTCTTCACCTCGCCCTGAGTGAAATTTAGCCTAGGTACGGCCCTGAGAACGTGTAGCGGAATCTAGGATGGACAGACCAGACAGGAACAGCATGAGGAAGATGATGGTCAGACTGGCAGGACCAGGGACGCAGACGGTAGTGTAAATAAGATTCACTAGGGAGTACACAACAGGACATCACTAGGAAATGGACACCAAGAACTGGGTGCGAACGACAGGATGCGGAATCTCTATAAAGCCCCTGTCTAATGGACATTGGTAGAGGAAACATTACCTGCTGCATGCTTGCCCTTTAAAACCAGGAGACCGGCAGCACTCACCCCTAATGGCCAGCAGAGGAAGCTCGCAGCAGGAGGATACAGAGGAGTGTGCAGGACCGACAGGAAGCAGGACGGGCCAGTTGAGTATCAGTGCAGCGAGAAGGGAGCCTGAAGTGAACGTACCTGCAGCCAGACGCTAAGACTACGGCGCAGGAGGTTCCCGGGGACTGGGTAGGGAGTGCAGCCGTGGGCCAGTGGTAGGCCCGTGGCACGCACCGTGACAGGGGCATCTTCTACGTCTAGAGGAAAGAAGGTTTCTACATAAGCATAGAAGGGATTTTTTACTATTAGAGAAGTAAAGCTGTGGAACTGTTGAATTTAAAAAGGGTCTGGATGTGTTTCTAGAGTGCAATAATATAACAAGTTATAGTGACGAGGATTCTGGAGAAGGGTCATTGAACCAGAGATTTATTCAGATTGGCAGATTGAAGTCGGGAAGGAATTTTTTCCCTAAAATTAGGATAATTTGCTTCTACTTTATGTAGTTTTTGCTTTTTCTGGATCAATACTGTAGGGCAATAGGCTGAACTTGATGGGCATATGTCTTTTTTCAGCCTTACAAACAATGTAACTATGTGTAATTCTCAGTCAGAATGTAATCAGTTCTAATGAGTTCGCCTTCTAAGGGAACCAGTAGGAGTTAAGTGCTGGTGGACCATTAAATAGCTACAGCAAGATCTAGTTAGCCTGAGGTCTGAGACATGTGCTGCTTACCCAGTTTTGAGGAAGGTTAACTAGATTAAGCAGACAATGGGAGGGGTGGGAACCCTTGATATACAGGTGGAAAGGCTGCCCTATCTGAGGAGTTAGAGAACTTTAGTGGGGCCTAGTTGGTCTAGTATTGAGATTTAGCCTATTGGAAATTACTCTAGTATAAACCATTTAGAGGCAAGTGCCCTTTAGAGCAGGATCTTGAGAGTGAGAGATTGTAAAGTAACATAGTTATGTGAGAGGGTTATGTAAAAAGGATCTAAAACAGGCTTTATACAACTGAAACGTGTTATACGTAGTTATCATTGTAATTGATATTCTGTACATCCCCCAACAAGTGTAATCATAAAGCGTTTGTACCTCATCTTAGAAATATAGCCACCACACATGCAATACCACTGTATGTTTTATGTAAATTTTATCTGTTTGATTTATATCAATGTGGAATTGTCTTCTTTTTCAATTCTACCCAGATGGGATAGAACATGACCAAAGTTGCGGGGTAGAGGGTTTGAGGGCTAGCACAGCCAATCAAGGCAGTGTAGACAATGCTTAAGTTGTTGCCACAAAGTGCCATTCTAATCTCAGTGAATGAACCTGACATTCCTTGCCACTATAGGTTTGTGTGTGTACAGGTAATTATACATTTTATTTGTATAAAGTTCTAGAATTAACTCATGTCTATGTAATACAACATCTTATAACAATATGCAATTATTCACTTTATGTTATTGAACTAAAATATATGACTCTGTGGCTGTTTTTCAGAAAAGAGACCTGCTGTTCTGAAGCAACATGAAGAATCAAAGCTGTCAGCTAAGAGATAGTTCCAAATTGCCAAGGTCAGCTTTATCCTCACAAAGGCATCTCATTGGGAGATTGCATGGTGGCTGTTTGGCAGAGAATGAGAATATTCCTGCATGCTGCTTTTCCTGATAGCAAGGTAACAATGTACAGAAAGAAAACTTTAGTCTGTTGTCTATGTTATGTATTTAGTAAAGACTGTAAAGTAAATACACAGCCAATTCACATTATTATGACCACCAGCTAATATCCAGAGTGACCGCTGTGTTCAGCATGAAGAGCAGCTAGATGGACTCAGACTGACTCAATAAGGTCCTGGAAGGTTGTCACAGGTATATGGGAGCCATGCTAACTGCATCCCACAACTGCTGAAGGGTGTGTGGGAGAGGGAGAGCGAGCATAACTATTGAGGTGGTCCCACAAATGATCAATTGGGAACAACTCTGAGGAACTAGGAGGCCGAGGCAATTCTTGGAAGTCTTGTTCATTCTCTACTAACCTATACTGGACATTTCTAGCTATATGAGATGTCTCCCTGTCTTGCTGCAACATCCTATCCTCTCCAGTGAAGACAATCAGCATGTATTATTATTATTATTATTATTATTAACATTTATTTTAAAGCGCCATTGATTCCATGGCGCTGTACATTTGAGGGGGATCACATACATGTTATGTCAAGTGAAGTACAATAATGACAATGAATGATTTATAACTGGTACAGAGGGAGAGAGGACCCTCCCCGCGAAGGCTTACAATCTACAAGGGAGGAGGGAAGGACAGGAGGAGGGGGGCAACATGTTTGTGGGGTAGTACAGTGGCAGCAGGGTTATTGTAGGTTTATAGGCAATCCAAAGGGAAAATGGGTTTTCAGGTTGCTTTTGGTGAGAGTGGCAGAGAGTCTGATGTGTTGGGGCAGTGTGCATTCCGAGTGTGGGGAAGCGCGAGAGAATCTTGGAGACGGTTTAGTGAGGAGCTGATAAGAGGAGAACAGAAAAGGGAAAGTCCTGTGAGGAGCGGAGATTGCGTGGGGGGAGATATCTGGAGATTTGGGCAGAGATGTATGGAGGGGGGGAGGTTAGGGAGAGCCTTGTAGGTCATGGTTAGCAACTTGAAATGAATTCGCTGAGCTATTGGTAGCCAGTGAAGGATTGACGAGGGGAGGGGCAGAGGAGTAGCGAGGAGAGAGGTGGATAAGACGGGAAAGCAGAGTTGAGAAATGGTTTGAAGGGGAGCAAGAATGGTAGATGGGAGGCCACAGAGAAGGATGTTGCAGTAGTGAAGGCGGAGATGACAAGGGCATGGACGAGCATTTTTGTTGTGTCTAATTTGATGAAAGAAAGGATTGCGAGAGAATTTTTCAGGTGGAACCGCAGGCATAGGTGAGGGTTTGAATGTGTGGTTTGAAAGGACAGAGCGGAGTCGAGGATTCCCCCAAGGCAGCCGGACTTGCGGAACAGGTGAGATTTGGTACAGCCATTGACAGTGATAGAGAGATCAGGTGGAGGGATGGAGGGGGCGGTGGAAAAGATGATGAATTCTTTTTTTATCCACATTTAGTTTTGGAGACGGGAGAGAAAAAGGAGGAAATGGGACGATAGCAGTCGGGGATCCGGTGAAGAGAAGAGAGGTGACATCGGGGCCCGGAGATATAAAGCTGGGTGTCATCAGCATACAGGTGGTAATGAAAGCCATGTGAAGCTATGAGTTGACCCAGACCAAGGTTATAATGAAAAGGGAGTAAAGGACCCGGACTGACCCCGGGGGGACACCAACAGAGAGAGGCCGGGGGGAGGAGGTGGAGGGAGAATGAGAGACCTGAATGTCCAATCAGAAAGGTACGAGGAGATCCAGGAAAGAGCAAGTCTGTGATGCCGAGGGAGGAGAGGATGTGTAGCGGGAAAGGGAGTGGTCGACAGTGTCAAAGGCAGAGGACAAGTCTAGAAGGAGAAGCGAGTACTGGCGTGGGGCTTTGGCAGTTGCTAGGTCATTGGTGACCTTGGTTGGGGGGCGGTTTCGGTAGAGTGGTTGGGTGGGAAACCAGATTGTAGTGGGTCAAGAAGAGAGTTGGAGGAGAGGTGGGAGGACAGTTGAAGGTGACGTGCGCTTTAGGAGTTTGGAGGCAAAAGGGAGCAGTGAGATGGGGCGATAGTTGGACAAAAGAGGAGGGATCAAGGGATGTTTTTTTAAGTGATGGGAGTGACAGTGCATGTTTAAAGGAGGAAGGGAAGATGCCCGAGGTGAACGATAAGTTGAAAAGATGGGTGAGGGTTGGATGAAAGCAGCATAAGGTCTGGGATAAGGTGGATTGGGAGGGGGGTCAAGATTACAGGTGGTGAGGTTGGATTTGGACAGTAGAGAGGAAAGATTATCATGTGTAAGAGTGGGAAAACCAAGTTAAGGGGGAAGAGCCCTTGTGCAGTATAGAGGAAGGCACTGGGGGACTGGGGGCTGAAGCTTTCTCTGATAAGGTTGATCTTGTGTAGGAAGTGAAAAGGCAAAGTCGTCTGCTGAAAGGAGAGCGGGTGGCGGAGGTGCTGGTGGGCGGAGGAGAGCATTAAAGGTGGGTTTAATAGTTGTCTGGGGTTATGAGACAGAGAGGAATGAGATTTCAGAAGTAATTCCTGTTTGGCTTAGGGTGAAGTGCAGATTTAAAAAAGGGATGTAGTGATTGTTTTGTATGAGGCAAAGTCTCGGTGGAGCATGTTTTTTCCCCGCGGCGTTCGCAATTCTGGAAGCTCGCCTCAGCTGTTTAGTGGAGTGTGTGTGCCAGGTTGTCTGTTGATTTTGCAAGTTCTATTGTGTGTGAGGGGAGCGACTGAGTCAAGGATGGTGGTGATTGTGTGGTTGTAGAAAGTGGTGGCTGTTTACGTGATCTACAAGGATCGATTCATACCCAAATCAGTTAAGAGTATCTTCCAAATGAATGAGCCAGAGAATGCAACAAAATATTCTCCAGACCATATGGCTGCCACCACCAACTTGTGCTCTGCCAGCACAACGATTGCAGGTTGTCTGTTCTTTGATGTTTCTTACCTGACACGCCAATGTCTATTTGCTCAATAAAGCAGAAAACTTAGCTCATCAAAGAAGGCAAATCATTGTCAATGAGGTCCAACTCTGAAACTCCCACAAAAATGTAAGCCTTTGCTGTTAATGCAACTGCATTAGTATAGGTGCAGGATTAATCACCCGTCTGCTCCAGAGCACAATGTGCAGGAGGGTTTTCTGAACTGTTGTTTTAGACACGTCTGGTAACCCTATGATTCATTTTGGCACTTAGCTGCTCTACTATAGCATGTCAGTCCACCCCTGTGCACCTTTGTAGATGGACTGACCTTTGTTGACCTCACATTAGTGGCATGTGGTATGCTAATATCCAAGGTATGAAGTGGTCATAATAACGTGACTTGACTGTGTATAATTTATTATTAATATAATTATTAACTACATAGATATCTACAAATTAAGGAAATAATTTTCCTTTGTGCAACCTTTTTGGTTTGAAGCAACAACTGATGCCTTAAATTAGCAATTTCCATCGTAGAATATCAGGGCATATATCAAGAAGGCTAATTTCACAGTGTGTCTTTCAGTGTCTGTTCCAGTTATACATTAGTGGACTGTCAGGAATATAGTTCTTGTCTACAGCTATAACATACAGTGGGTACGGAAAGTATTCAGACACCTTTAAATTTTTTACTCTTTGTTTCATTGCAGCTATTCGGTAAGATCCAAGAAGCTCATTTTTTGCTGATTAATGTACACTCTGCACCCGCCCCCCATCTTGAAAGGGAAAAAAACAGAAATGTAGATATTTTTGCAAATTTATTAAACAAGAAAAACTGAAATATCACATGGTCTTTAGTATTCAGACCCTTTGCTCAGTATTGAGTAGTAGCACCTTTTTGAGCTAGTACAGCCATGAGTCTTCTTTGGAATGATGCAACTAGTTTTTCACACCTGGATTTGGTGATCCTCTGACATTCTTCCTTGCAGATCCTCTCAGTTCCTCGGGTTGGATGGTTGAACGTTGGTGGACAGCCATTTTCAAGTCTCTCCAGAGATGCTCAATTGGGTTTAGGTCAGGGCTCTGGCTGGGCCAGTCAAGAATGGTCATGGAGTTGTTCTGAAGCCACTGCTTTGTTATTTTAGCTCTGCGCTTAGGGTCAATGTCTTGTTGGAAGATGAACCTTCGGCCCAATCTGAGGTTCAGCGCACTCCGGAAGAGGTTTTCATCCAGAATATCTCTGTACTTGGCCGCATTCATTTTTCCTTCAATTACAACCAGTTGTCCTGTCCCTGCAGCTGAAAAACACCCCCATAGCATGATGCTGCCACCACCATGTTTTACTGTTGGGATTGTATTGGGCAGGTGATGAGCAGTGCCTGGTTTTCTCCACACATACCATTTACAATTAACACCAAAAAGTTCAATCTTTGTCTCATCAGACTAGAAAATCGTATTTCTTATAGTCTGGGAGTCCTTCATGTGTGCAAAAGGTCTGAATATTTAAGACCATGTGATATTTCAGTTTTTCTTGTTTAATAAATTTGCAAAAAAATCTACATTTCTGTTTTTTTTCTTTCAAGATGGGGTGCAGAGTGTACATTAATGAGCAAAAACAATTAACTTTTTGGATCTTACCAAATGGCTGCAATGAAAGAAAGAGTGAAAAATTTAAAGGGGTCTGAATACTTTCCATACCCACTGTATCAAAGTAAAATACTTCAAATGGTGGGAACACCCCTCCTGCAATTACTCAAATCCCTTGCACAGCCACCAGAAAGATGTATACATACTGTATAAAAGTAATGTGACTGAACTGGCGTTGGGTGTAAACCCAGAAGGGAGACAGGGGATTTCTGACAAGGATGCTCCAAAGGAGTGATGGCTCAGTCTGACATTGGTTGTTACTCCCTTTATCCTAATTATCAGATTCACAGTCTATGCAGCTTTATTTGCTGCCCATCTTCCAAGCTTCCTTTATGGCTGAGGTTATCTGGTAGTCTAGATCCTCTGCAGTCTCCCTCGGCAGCCTTATACTCCTGTTGCCTGAGCATGTGGCATTCATTACATAGTTGCGGCCTAGCAGAGTTCACTTATCAGTCTGTTAGTGTGTGCAGTGTCGGACCGCAGTGCCTGGGGGCCCACCAGTGGAATTGACTCTTGGGGCCCACAAGTGAAGTTCATTTTTAACAGCCTACGAGTGGAGTTGATTCTTGGGGGCCCACCAGTGACGCAGATTTTTGGGACCCACCAGTGGAATTCATTCTTGGGGGCCCACCAGTGGAATTGATTCTTGGGGGCCCACCAGTGCAGCTGATTCCTGGGACCCATAATTGGGGTTTATTCCATACTTGCCAACCCTCTCGGTTTTGGCGTGTCACTCCCGCTAATGGGGGCCGAGGTTATCTGTGTAAAGAGGCATCAGGCAGCATACCTTGACGCTGCCCTAAAGCCTCTGTCCTGTGCCGCTGTCCGGCAATGCTCTCCTAGCTTGAGAGGAAGCTGCGAGAGCACTGTGGGGGAAGGGGCGGGGCTTAGCGGGACTCACAAAGCTCCGACCCCTTTCCCTGAGCAGCGTGTGAAGAACTTGCATGCCAGCAGGACAGTGAGTACAGGGATGGCTGAGTGTGTGGGGAGGGGGGTGGCTGATTGCCTGTGAGGGGAGGGGTGTGTGGTGGCAGTGGCTGAGTGCCTGTGAGGGGAGAGGGGTGTGAGGTAGATTTTATTATTTTATTGTTATTAGCTATAGGGGCACTGCCTAGCTAATGAGGGCATCAACCTGGATAAAGGGGGCTTATACCTCGATAAAGGGGGCCTCTACCTGGATAAAGGGGGCATCTGCCTGGCTAAATGGGGCATCTGCCTGGCTAATGGAGGCATCTACCTGGATAAAAGGGGCATCTGCCTGGCTATTGGGGGCCTCTGCCTGGCTAATGTGGGCATCTGCCTTAATAAAGGGGGCTTCTGCCTGGCTAATGGGGGCCTCTACCTGGATAAAGGGGGAATCTTCCTAGATAATGGGGGCCTCTGCCTGGCTAAAGGGGGCCTCTGCCTGGCTAATGGGGGCATCTGTCTGGCTAATTAGGGCATCTGCATGGCTAATGGGGTTATCTACCTGGATAAAGGGGGCATCTGCCTAGATAAAGGGGGCCTCTGTCTGGCTAATGGGGTTATGTACCTGGATAAAGTGGGCCTCTACCTGGATAAAGGAGGCCTCTACCTGGATAAAGGGGGCATCTGCCTTGATAAAGGGGGCCTCTGCCTGGCTAATGGGGGCCTCTGCCTGGCTAATGGGGGCCTCTACCTGGATAAAGGGGGCATCTGCTTAGCTATTGGGGGCACTACCTGACTACTGGGGGCACTACCTGGCTATTGGGGCACTACCTGGCTAATGGAGGTACTACCTGGCTATTGAGGGAACTACCTGGCTGTAAGGGGCACTACCTGGCTATTGGGGGCACTACCTGGCTAATGGAGGCACTACCTGGCAATTGGGGGCACTATCTGGCTAGAAGGGAGCAGCAACCTGGCTAGAAGGGGGCATTAACCTGGCTACAGGAGGCTATTACCTGGCTACAGGGGGTTACTACCTAGCTACAGGGTTCAAATAGGGCACCGGGATACCTACCTATTGGGGCACAGTTTGGCAGTATCTCCCAGCTCTCCTGGATGCTGAATAGACCATCCAACAGTCCAGGAAAGCTGGGTGACACCAAAACCCTAATTTAGCTTTCTTCCGGAGCCATTACACAGTTAGGTGGAGTAGGGTGTGGCTTTTCGAAGGGTATGGGGCTCACATGCAATATGTGCGTGGACATGCAAATTTTTGGTGCGACGCGCTACGCGCACCACCCCTTGACATCTCCTGCTTTCTTACTTTCAGAAGTTGGCATGTATGGTTAATTCTTAGGGCCCAACCTACAGCTATTGTACATGAATGCACATACTGCACATAACTCTTCCACTCTGTCTCTTGTTTTCTACCTTTTTTTTTCTTCTGAAAAACAGCATAGGAGCCCATTGGGGGTCTCCCTTATTCCCTCTGGGCAAGTCCGAGCCTGAGTGTGTGTTACCTTCACAGTGCAGCAACAATAACCACTTTGGTAGGAAACCACTTGAAATAATATTAACACTGAACAATTCAAATGTACTTCTGGTAATTTGCGACCTTAAACCATTTCTTAGATTGTAGTCTAGAATTCCTCCTATTGTGGGAATAGAATTTGTAGCATGTGTCTGCAGATTCTCACCCCAGCATTTTGACTGTTTTAATTACCACAATGTTTAGATAACATGGGTTTTATTAGTTTATTGCCAAAGTTGTATAGTCAAGCTGTCCAGAATATACCTGTATGACCTGTGACACCCCCAACCATAAACAACTTTCATTGATCTGTCCACAGCAGAAGCGCATGTCCATGATTGCCATCTCTGGGGATAGTAAGCACGACCACCCGTCATAAGACAATCAAGTGTCCACCCCACCTCATTATATTTTCAAGCCACGTAAAAGAGTAGGCAAATATGAGAGTAGGAGCGGGAAACCAGACAACCTTTTGGGCTATAAAACAACACGGCCCTGACTCAAATCTTGAACATAGCTGGGGTTCAATTGCTGATGAGCTTGTTTCCATTATTCTTTACCTATACCCCTTGGATCAGAAAGCTTGATACATCTTAAGTTGTGAAATCTTTCTGAGATTTTTCTCCCTTTTATTTCATAACTGTATTAGATACGTTTTTTTAAAAATGCATTTTCATTGTATATTGTGATTTTCATGTATGCATTGTACCTCCCTTTTATTAAAGTATATAAGTAATAAGTAGTGTTGAGTCGAATTGCGTTGGCTAATCGAGATCGGATCGATAGTCCATAGTCGGCCGCTATCGAGATAAGGTTTTTCTGCTATATTGAGCTCGAATTTATGATCGATTTACATTAAGTCCTATGGGAAGCAACTACACCTCAATTATTACACCAAACCAGGCTGGAGAAGCTAAATTAACATCCACAACAGTCAAATGGATACGTGTCTACACTCTTATGCCAACACACTTACGTCTATTACAAGACACAAAAAAACAAGACACAGACCAGTCACTAATCCCTGTCTGTACCACAGCCTAACCTTAAACCTTGCATCACACCCACAAATTGAAAAGTGCCAGTAGCAGTCATAATTTGAACCATCATCTACTTATAACTGGAGACTGTGATATATCCCTGTCTGTGGCCACAGCAACAGCCCCAAACCTGCATGACCCCCACAGTTTAAAAAGGTGCCAGGAAAAAGGAGTCTTTCAACCACCATTTTAGCTACACTGACATTTACTATACCTGTCCTAGGGCCACAGCATGACCCAGGCCGGGAGTTACAGTGGGTGCGGTGAGAGCCCAGGCTGCGTCCTGTCATCTATGAACACGCAGGTTAAAATGCCCGATGACCAGCAGCTACGAAAACTGTCGTCAGGGGTAAAAAAAGCAGAGTGAGAAGCGGAAGTGTGTCGAACCCCACCTTCTCTGTACACAGTCAATAACCTGTGGTAGCGCTTGCGATGCCCCCTCCGATATGAGTTGTGACCAATATGAGCTTCACTTGAAATACTGGTGGAGATAACGCTCCTAGTTACACCCAGGTGCCTTTATCTTCTGGCATTCTTTCTCTCATTTTAAGCTCAACGTTCTGGAGTAAATGGAGTCCTCTGTACTTTTTCTCTGGCTTCTGTCTCCTATACTCCATGTTCTCTGAATAACCTACATCTGGTCAAGTTTCCTGAACCAACCCTTGTACAATTCAGAGGAATTTTTTTAACAGCTATTTTGTGACAGCAAGTTATTAGTACTTTAATTCTAGAAAACACATTTTACAAATAGGATGGAATCCCCACCATGTCTATTTATTCTCTTTTTTTTTTCATTGTATTTAAATGGTTTGAGTCTCATACAGGGTATTGATAGCTATGTTTAAATCTGCAAAAACAAGTATGTTTGCAATATGTGTCCCATTAGAAACATTGTCCTACCTTATTCCTGGTTTCTGACTGCACCATCACCCTTGGAGCCTACTCTTGCGACAATTAGACAAGAGGTAACGAAGATGCGACGTTTAGAAAACAACAATTTTTTAGAATAGTGCCTGTAGTAATAGCTGCCATGTCACAGCAAAAATTGCCCCCAAAAAAATTCAAAGAGCATGACCCTTGAGCCACTTTGGTCAAGTTGTTAAGGACAAATGTCTGTATAGAAACAACATTTTTTAGAATATGGACCTGTCTAGTATATCTGCATGTATCACAGCAAAATGCCCTCCAAAAATTCAAATCATTACCCTTGAGCCACTATTGGCAATTGTGAAACGAAAAATGTCTGTAGAAACAACATGTTTTTTTTATAATCACGATCTGTAGTATAGCTGCATTTCAAAGCAGCATGACGAAAAAATTATAAAAATGACTTCTCAGCCTCACTGAGTTAAAAATTGTGAAGTGGAGAAATGGTCCACTTAGAAGCCCACATTTCTATTCCAAAGGACCATAATTATAGCGCTGTAACTCACATCAACATGGACCCCAAAAAATTTAATAAATATGACTTCTCAGCCACTATAAAAATTGTGAGGGAGAAATGCCACACTTAGAATTCACAATTTATCTGTTCCAAAGGAAACCATGATTATTGCTCGTATCTCACAGCAACATGACCATCAAAACCATTGACAATGCGAAAAATTCCTTAATTATAAAGTGAATAAAAGGATAATCGAGTTGACATGAAACCTGTGCTGTCTTTTACAGCTCCTCAAAAAAACAAGCAAAAACCATGCTTAAAAAATGAACTGTGGGGAAAAGAAATAAAAATTGCAGTAAGAAATGATCATTTAAAAAAAAAACAGTTTACAGAGGAACATTTCTGTTTTATGAAAAGGATATGTTGAAATTGACCGGCAGACTAATCTGTGACCTCGGCAATTGGGGCCACAACATCATCAGACAGATCCATGCCTGATTCATCTTGGATGAAGTCCAAACGATCGCACATTATCCTGTAGGAAAGACCGGATGCTTTTGTCTGTAATGACTCCTCCAGCTGTGCTGAAGGTCCGCTCAGATATGGACGCCTGGCTGCTGGGCAGGACAACACCTCTATGTGCGTGACGAGCCAGTCGGGCCATTTCGCCCATGTTGGAGTACCAAGAAGTCTATTGGTCCCGGAACACATGCAAAAACATCAGGTGTTTGAGACTCAGATAGTTCGTGCACCATGAATCTTAGCTGAATCTCTGTGTGTTTGATGTGTGCCCTGCATTGCATGCGTTGGTGAGGTGGTAAACAAAGATTGCCAAGGTCACCCATTAGGCTTCTGCCACCTTGCCCTGCTGCTTGCCGCTAACGCCTACTTCAACTCTACTGCTGTCCACGTCGCTGATGTTGTTCCACCGTGACATTTGGGGAACGTGAAAGCAAGACGCAACAGATGCCTCCAGTTGATCAATCAGCAAGGTCCTCAAGTTTCCTGCATTTTCTTACTCTCTATTTGGGTGGGTGGAAGAAAGTGCTGATTTTGTTTTGTACCGGGATCCAGTAGGGTGTGCCACCCATAACTGTTTTTCATTTTGATTGGCCTTAATGCGAGGATCATGTTGGGAGGAAATGGAGCATCCAAGCACTCATGTGAAGATGGAGCCTTGATTACCAAGCTTTTGGGTCGAGGGGCACTAGCAAACTGATCTTACCTCATCTCCTCCTCCGCCAAAGTACGCGCAGCAACTCTTTCCCAGGCAGGGACGTGTCGTAAACATCGGTGTCTAGGAATAACTCCTCCTCCTCACCCCTCCCCTCCGGCTGCCTCCGGCACAGCTTTCAACACAGCCCTGGCTTGCCTGAGATGATGCACCCTGAGAGCTGATGCGCCACCATTGCACTAGCTCTGGACCCCGAACCACATGTGCCTAATGAAGCGACCGATGAAATTGTGAAACTGTCCGGGCCTTGTGGATTGACGGAGAGAAAGGCTTGTTCCGCATCTGTGTGTCCTCTCAGTCCTCCACGCATGGCCGGACCATTTGTTTCAGAGTGTCCCAGAAAGCTGATCGTTCCAGAACTAAGATCACCACAATGCTCAAATCCGAGACTAAGGGCATGTCCGCTTCACTGACCATTGTTGGTGGCTTCTCAAAACTGGCAAGGATGGTGCAGAGCTTCTTTCAAAACCTGCCTCCACTCGTCGGTGGTTTCAACACCACGAGGTGTCTGTACCGCTGCTTTTACAGGCCATGTGTCACTTCGTACGACGTAATGCCATTGCGCTGCTGCCCACAATCGCTGGAAGCATTGGAGGGTGGAATTCCATCGTGATTGCCTACGTCAACAATGAGACGGTAGACGGGAGGGTCCGAGCTGGAACGCTGCGAGGTAACGCAGCCAGGCGGTGACTGTATGCAGGTGCGAACGGCGTAAGAGCCGAACTCAAAGACCTCGAGCCATTCTTCATCAGGCAGTCCAGACCCGGGTAGCTCTTAGAAATTTCCTGGACGACAAGGTTCATACATGTGTGCCAGGCAAAGGGGGGATGTGCTCCAGCCTACCGATCATAAGGGCGGCCACATATTCGCACCCGTTATCGCTCGGGAATTACACCACCATTGCCTGGCACAAGGTTCTTGTCACCCAGCAGAGCGCTCGTTCCTCGAAGATGCTTAGAGCCGTCCACAAGCACATGACCAGTTTTGAGGTCCCTACCAAGGCAGATTAATTTCAACACGTACTGGTGTCTCCTGACACGTGATGGCCACCAGAGGACCTTGGGGGAAAGAGCCCTGCACCATCCCTTGGCTGTTTTAAAGAGCGTTGCGCCGGCCTGAGAGCACCCGTCAACCCCCAGAGACTCCACCCAGCTCACCCATGTAGCGCTGTTCACAGAGATATAAGTCGGCCTTGGCCGTGCTACTATTTCCATGTGTCGGTGGTGAGATGCCATTTCCGACACAGAATGCAGACAACGGCGCTTGGAAATTTAGATGACACAGACGTGGCGTGCAGGGCAGGGACGGCTTTTTCAGGCAAAGTGAAATGCCCTGCTCGGCATCTGGTATTGGGGGCAGGGCGAGGGCCATGACGTGGCTGAACCCATCAGTAGCCAACCAGACGAAAGGCAACATTTCCAAGGCCAAAAGCCTGCAAATGCCGACATTCAGCGCTTTTGGCTTTGGGATGGATTGGGTTAAAGGATTTCTTCTGTTCCCTAAACCTAGAGAAGACAGAAGGTGGCTGTGCTTAGACTGGCCGCAGTACGGCGTCAGGTCGTCTAACTGGGGAAGGAGATAAGGGAATGAGATGGCGTCTCTGAGTGGTGCGCGTGTACTCGTGCAGACGTGTGGGAGGCTGAAGCTGAGGCAGATTCCCTTATCATGACCTCCTGAGAGACATGGGCAGCTGAGGTGAACGGCTTTTGGAGTGGCGATAGAGGAATGAGGCGGAGACAGAGGGTGTGACAGTGGTTGGAGGCCCGGCGTCGGTCGGCCTATTTTTGAGCTCAAGTGTTCCCATCATTTCAACGCATGCATTCGCAGCATGTGACTATACTTTGGTGGTGTTAACCACTTTAAAAGGATCTTGCCTCTACTTATGCTTTACGGCAAAGTGCGGGCATATTTGACATCGCTGGGTGAACTCAGAGGCTTGCTCAAAAGAAGGCCCAGGCTTGAGAGATCCTGGACCTTTTTGACTGCGAGATAAAGCGAGGACGGGGTTTTGCGCTGACCGGAGGCTGCGGAATCATATCAGCGGACTTCTGCGACCGCCCTCTCCCTTTTGTGGCGGGACCCGTATTGACACTACCCCATCGTCTTCCTCCTCCTTCCTCCTCGATGAAGCGCTCGCAAGCAAATTCTGCGGAAAAGACCAGGATGGATCCGCAATGTCGTCATCATCATCATCATCAACACAGGTGACTTGGTCGTCCTGACTTTCTGCATCCAGAAGCTGCGGGATTTTTGCCGATTGACCGGCTTCCTTCACCTCCTCTGATGGCATCAGTAACTGGGCGTCAGAGCAGACTAAATCATCCTCTTGATCTTTTAACATGCCTTCTGACCCCAACCGCATTTTGTCATCAAAGAGGTCTTCAGACAATGGATTATCCACAGTGGTGGGTACACGAGTTGACATTTGGGCTGCTTCATGTTGGACGGATGCTGATGATGCTGATGACGACATTTGTGGCCGTGACTGCGAGGACGAGGAGGTAAGACTGCTAGATGCAGGTTGCATTAACCACTGAAGGACAGATTGGCGACGATGTTCGTTACTTAGATTCACAGGGCCCTGACCCAGCGATGACAGGCCTGACGGTCCTGCAACTGACGATCCGCTGGCATGCGTGTTGTCGCCAGCACTGGAAGGAGCACCTTCTCTCGTACCTCTACCTCCATGTGCTACCCCCCTCTTTGCTCGCTTACCACCTGCATTTCGCTCCATGTTCAGAAATATAAAAATTTGAGAAGGTATGGAATAGTTTTGGAAAGTCTCTTATTAAAAGACGGCAAATCACAGCTATTCTCAAATCCCTCTAATCAAAACAAAATTGCTGGATTCAAATTTAACTGCAAGGTGTCTATCAACAAATCTGACTGGGCAAAAGTCCAAAAAACACGTATCTGTTATGTTTTGGTATAATTAAACGGTATTTTTTGCACCTTTCAATTCACCTGTGGTGAATATAGAATTGCTGTTTTAAGATTTACGTAGATGCTGCGTCAATGAACAGTGCTGGGTGCGCAAAAGTCAAAAAACACGTAACTGTTATGTTTTGATATAATAAACGGAAATATTTGCACCTTTCAATTCACCGGTGGTGTATATAGAATTTCTGTGTTAAGATTTACGTAGATGCTGTGTCAATGAACGGGGCGGGGTGCGCAAAAGTCAAAAAACTAACGTTATTTTTTGATATAATAAACTTTTTTTTTGCACCTTTAAAATTTCCCTGTGGGAATATAAATTGCTTTTTTTAAGATTTCGTAGATGCTGCGTCTGAACATTGCTGGGTGCCAAAGTAAAAAAAACCGTAATGTTATTTTTTTTGTAAAATAAAGGGTATTTTTTGACCTTTCAATTCACCTGTGGTGAATTAAAATTGCTTTTTTTAAGTTTACATAGATGTGCTCAATGAACAGTCTGGGTCGCAAAGTCAAAAAACATTTTAACTGTTATGTTTTGATATAAATAAACGGTATTTTTTGCCCCTTTTAAAATTTACCTGTGGTTAATATAAATTTGCTGTTTTAAGTTTTACATAACCCGCTCAATAAACGGGCGGGTGGAAAATAAAAAAAACGCGTAATGTTTGTTTTGTATAAAAAAGGGGTTTTTTTTGGGCCCCTTTCAATTCACCTGTGGGAATATAGAATTGCTTTTTTAAGATTTACGTAATCTCGTCAATAAACAGTGCGGGTCCCAAAAAGTCAAAAAAACACGTAACTTTTTTGGTTTGATATAATAAACGGAAATTTTTTTGCCCCTTTCAATTACCTGTGGTGAATTAGAATTGCTGTTTTAAAGATTTACTAATGCTGCGTCAATGAACAGTGCGGGGTGCGAAAATCAAAAACCGTAACTGTTTTTTTTTGATATAATAAACGGTATTTTTCCACCCAATTCCCCTGGGGGAAATATAAAATTGCTTTTTAAGATTTACGTAGATGCTCTAAATGAACAGTGCGGTGCGAAAAAGTCAAAAAACCGAAACTGTTGTTTTGATAAATAAAGGGTATTTTTTCACCTTTCAACCCCCTTGGTAAATATAAAATTTGCTGTTTTAAAAATTTACGTAATGCGCGTAATAACTTGCGGGGTGCGCAAAAAGTCAAAAAACACTAACTGTTAGTTTTGTATAAAAAACGGTTTTTTTGCACCTTCAATTCCCCTGGGGTGTATAGAATTGCTTTTTAAAAAATTTACTTGTGCTGCGTAAATGAACAGTGCTGGGTGCGCAAAAGTAAAAAAACACGAAACTGTTAATGTTTTGATATAATAAACGGTTTTTTTTTGACTTCAATTCCCCTTGGGGTGAATATAGAATTTGCTTTTTAAGATTTACGTAAGCTGCGTCAATGAACGTGCTGGGTGGCAAAAGAAAAAAACACAAGGGTGTTTTTTTGCATCCAAAACCCAAAAAAATATTTTATAGGATAATAAACCAGTCACTATAAATATATTTTTTAGACTAAGGACGTATTGGTGGAAGCTTGGTTTTTACAAGATGGTGATTTTTTTTTCTTTTTTACAAGTCCCATAATGATGAAGTGATTGAAAGTTCTGTAACTGCTGACGACCCAGTAATCAACTAACAGATCTATGAGAACCCAGCAGAGAAGTGTGCAGCTTACCTGCAGTGCCCCTAAAGGAGCAATAAAGCATTAAACTAATCAATGAGTTTTCTGTGTAATGTATGGACATACTTGCCTTTCAGAGTGAGAGACACTCTCAGCTTTAACAGACAGTGGGTACGGAAAGTATTCAGACCCCTTTAAATTTTTCACTTTCTTTCATTGCAGCCATTTGGTAAGATCCAAAAAGTTAATATTTTTATTAATTAATGTACACTCTGCACCCCATCTTGAAAGAAAAAAACAGAAATGTAGATATTTTTGCAAACTTATTAAACAAGAAAAACAGAAATACCACATGGTCTTAAGTATTCAGACCTTTTGCTCAGTATTGAGTAGAAGCGCCCTTTTGAGCTAGTACAACCATGAGTCTTCTTGGGAATGATGCAACAAGTTTTTCACACCTGGATTTGGGGATCCTCTGCCATTCTTCCTTGCAGATCCTCTCCAGTTCCCTCAGGTTGGATGGTGAACGTTGGTGGACAGCCATTTTCAAGTCTCTCCAGAGATGCTCAAATGGGTTTAGGTCAGGGCTCTGGCGGGCCAGTCAAGAATGGTCACAGCATTGTTCTGAAGCCACTGCTTTGCTATTTTAGCTGTGTGCTTAGGGTCACTGTATTGTTGGAAGAAGAACCTTCGGCCCAGTCTGAAGTCCAGAGCACTCTGGAAGAGGTTTTCATCCAGGGTATCTCTAGACTTGGCCGCATTCATCTTTCCTTCAATTGCAACCAGTGGTCCTGTCCCTGCAGCTGAAAAACACCCCCATAGCATGATCCTGCCACCACCATGTTTCATTGTTGGGATTGTATTGGGCAGCTGATGAGCAGTGCCTGGTTTTCTCCACACATAACGCTTGGAATTAACACCAAAAAGTTAATCTCTCATATTTAACTCACATGCTGTTCATTTCCTTCTGATCCTCCTTGAATTGGTTCTACTCCTTCAATTGAGTTCAGCTGTGTTTAATTAGGCCTACAACTCACTTTGTTGCCAATAGCAACCAATCAGAGCAGCCCTTTCATTTTTCCAGAGCACTATATGATATGAAAGGGGTGCTCTGATTGGTTGTTATGGGCAACGAAGTGAATTTTAGACCTAGACAGTTTTCATACATGTGGCCCTAAGTGTTAAATAATGAAGAATTAGATGGGCTTCCTACTATTGTGGTGGCTTTATCCATATTTAAAAACTGATGCAGAATATATTTTTTGTGGTTGTATCAATACTCCTGTCATGATCAACATTTCCCCCTGCCTGACAGCAAGTTTATGTTTGATCATGGAGGCTGGAATCTGCTTCTGCTGTCACTGCTGTTCAGCATGGCAGCAGTTAATTCCTTAACAACTTCCCTATGTACAGCGGATTGTCTCTGGCTGACTGCTTTAAAAGATTTTTGTCCCTGTGACCCTAGCTTCCTGATCCCGGCCCATCTGGCCTTGCCTTTGCTTAGCCCTGAGGACTCTCTGCCGTGCTCCTGGTCGGTGCCTTGTTCCTCTGGAGTTCCTCCTAGTCATGTCATGTATCTCTGAAGTTCCTTTTGGTCGGTGCCGTGTTCCTTTGGAGTTCCTCCTTGTCAGTGCTGTGTTCCTCTGGAGTTCTTCCTGGTTAGTGTTTGTGTTCCTCTGGAGTTCTTCCTGGTTGGTGCTCGTGTTCCTCTGGAGTTCATCCTAGTTAGTGTTCATGTTCCTCTGGAGCTCCAAATGGTCACGTATTCCTCTGGAATTCCTCCTGGTTGGTGTCCGTGTTCCCTTCAAGTTCCTCCTGGTTGGTGTCATGTTCCTCGGGAGTTCCTCCTGGTTTGTGTCTAAGCACCTCACCTGGTCCAAGTTCCTCTGGTGTGCCTCTGAGTTCACATTCCTCGTCTCTTTGTCATGTCCATCTGGACTTTCTTGTTCTGTTGACTGTTCCTGTGTTCTATCCTAGTTCCTTACGTCCCTGACCACTTAAGGTCAAATATTTGCCTCCGTGTTCCCAAGGTCCCATTTCTCTTCTTAGAATATGTTTCAAGAATTATGTGCCATGTACTGTCTTTTGTTTAAATAAAGTCTTGAAATGTTACAGTATACTCAGGCCATAGATCGGGACTTAAAGGGGTTGTCTCGCTACAAAGAATAGCTTTCAAATTGTAGGGAACACAAAATAAAGACATTTTCCAAATATATTGCTTCGTTCCTCTGTTTTCCCTAAGGAGATACAAGTGAATTTATGACTTCCCTGGCTATTTCAGTTCCCTCAGTAACCGACCTGTAAACAATTCTCTCCCTGGTGTTTGTTCTATGAGATAACAGTGAGTGATGTCATCACACAGGCCACAGCAGTGTCTGTGCTGCTAAGCAGTGAAAATCTTGATTTATGTAAAATAAACAGCACTGTAATTGGGCTTGTTTTGGGGATCGATAAAGCCTTCTGAGAGCAGTTAGAAAAGCTTCTCCACAACTGATCTAATTAGCAACTGAAAGCACGGACACAGATGTATGCAAATTAGTCAGTCTGAACAGGAAGGGGATAGAGTATTTCATTTTATGCATTTTGTGAAACTACTGTGAAAATCTTAATTTATATAAAATAACAGGGAACTGTCTTAGGGCTTTTGTTTTCGCTGCACAGAAAAGACTTTCTGAGAGCCTGTTTCAAAAGCTCTCACACGATCTATTCAACTGAACGCCGAGACAGACGTATGCAAATTAGTCAGTCTGAACCAGAAGTGATAGAGTATTTCAATTCATGCTTCTGAAACTCTGTAGGGGACAACTCTTAAGGTTGCCACAAAGACCTCACTCCATGCTCGCTGAATACTTTCGAGGGCTAAACCATCACTCCGATCACTTCCTACAAAAGGATTTCAGCACGCTCCTGATCTACAGGCCATTCTCTCCACAGAACTTCCACACGAACCTGCTCCATATACTCTGCTCCAGCAGTCCTATACAGTCTGTCAAGCCTTCTAAACCCGTCTACACTCGTAGTTCAAGTCCCATCTGGATACTCACCACCAGTATCAATTATTCCTGAGTCAGCTCGTGATGTTTTCTTAGACTCTTTCTGTAGAGTCTTCAAGTTCCAATACTGTCTTTGCATCTGCTGGTTTTCAAGAGACTTCCGCCTCTTCTGAAGATTTTGCTTTCAGTGACCCCAAGATCAGTGAGGTACCTGTTTCTGCACCAGAATTTTGTTTAAAAACTGGGTTTGCACATCCACAAAAGCCAGAAACCATGCAGGTTCCAATTCTGCAACTTCTCCATTCCAGTACCTTCCATTCTAGATCAAGCTTCTGTATCCAAGCAGCCAAGTTTAGCCATAGCTCCAGGAGTCACCACTGCTGGTTCGGAGCCGGCTGCTCCTGCATCTGTGTTGTCTTCCAAAGCCTCTGACTCTGTACTTTCTAGTTCCATATCCGCTCCTGACCTGTGTGAGTCCGTCTGTCAAGCACCAACTCCGCATAAGCTACTGAACCAGCTACCTGGACCCACTTCCTGCCTCCCAACTTCGTTAACTTCTGAGAGGGGACCCAAGCCTTTCCCAGAATTTGTCTGCTCTGGAGAGTACTCTCCTCCTAAGAGGTCCACAGCTGATAGCTATTTTTGGGGTTCCGTCCCCTCCTACTGTGGATAGAAAATCCACGGCACTCCATATGTACAGTTATGCACAAAGTTTTATTTGATAGATGCAGTCATTTCACATAATTATTTGTCAGCTCTCCTTTATAAACAAGAATACAATGTACATAGAAACGCCACATAGTAGTCCAACGTTTCGGCCTGATAAGGCCTTTCCTTCAGGGACCTGTGTGTGGAAGTTAGGATAGGAGAGTATTCATAACAGATGAATGATAATTGGAGAGAACAAAATCAAATGAGAAATAAGTGAGACGAAAATTAATAAAGACAAGAGCAGATAGGGAACAAAGCTAGCAAAAAAAAGCTAGAAAAACGAGATAAAACATATAAAGAAAGGAGAAAGAAACAAAGAAAAAGGAGGAAAAAATAGTAATAATAAGGGGGGGATATAAGGGGGAAAGAAATGGGTTAAAAAAAAGGATAATGTTAGAAATGAAAAAGAATGTAACTAGAGGTAGTAATAGAATAGTATAATATAAGTATGTTGTATTGATGCCATGCATTTACCAAGCTACAGAATAATAAAGTGTAAAGGTATATCAAGGAGAAGAAAATAAGATAAAACAAGTAGAAGGAATAAGTGTGGTAATAAAGAAATGTAGTGAGGTAATATAAATAATAGGAACCTTAAAACAAACTGTACCCATTATGCAATAAAAAAGGCTAATAGGGGGCAAGAAAAGAGCTAAACAATATGATCAACCACCTGATAAAAAGGTAACGTAAAGGAAGACCCAGATCAGTACTAATGTAGAAAAAATATTTACTTACACGCAAGCAGGCAAGAGGCCATAGGAGAGGGATAGCGCGTCCACTCGGCTGTTGCGGCACCTCTAAAATCACCGAATCCGGATGTCGTCTAAAGAGGGCCGGCGAAGCCGGAAGGCGCAGGCAGTGGGAACGCAGAGTGGAACGCACATGCGAAGCCGACCATGCGCAGAGGAGAAATAACACGCCACAGAGGGAAAAGGACAAAGAACTGGAAAGTGAGTGGTAAAATGAGATAGATAGAGGAACGAAAATAGAGAACGGAAAGAAATGGAGCACAGTGAAACAGATAAAATAAATAAGGAGCGTGGGCCCATGAAGCAAGAAATTGAAGAAAGGGGAAAAAATAGGAACACATGAATAAACAGGTGATAAAGGAAAACGAAAAAAAAAGAAAAAGAATGGGGGGGGAGGGGAACATAAAGAAAAAAGCAACAAAGAAAGAAGAGTTTTACCACATAATGGACCCAGGTATGAGTCATCTTTTCTGTAAATAGAAACAAGATATGTAAACATATATGGCTCAAAATAATGCAGAACATAATATATATTACAACAGATTTTCATGTGTATCTGAGGGTTTTTTAGGCAAAATATTAAGAGGAAACATGAGGAGAAGGAGTATAGAAAAGAGGAATTACCACAGGCCAGGAATACATAATTCACATGACATAAGCATAGTTCTAATCCATAATAATCAAAAAGGACGAGCTTATTAAGAATAGACTCTATCGACTTCCCTTTAGACGAGGGTTTTGTAGAGTCTGAAGGGTATGGATCCCGTAGGATTCCTACGGTTCAGGAGAGCAATATGGTTGCAGCCCTCTACAGCGAGTTGTACATTGTTCTAGGACCTGGAACCGTATAAATGTGTGATATTGTTGTTCATGTGCATGAAAGTGGGCTGGGATTGGGTAGTAACAGATCCTGGTACGACGAAATTGTGGATTTGTGTTGTGAGATGTGATCTTTAATGCGAGCGCGGCTGGTTTCGCCTACGTACGCCAATTCCTAATGGGGAACTTCGTTGATGTAGACTACAAAGTTGGAATCGCATGTAAAAAAGCCCTTAATGTGAAACTTCCATCCTGTACGGGGATGTGTGACAAATTCACCCTTGCTAACTGAGGAACATTGTGCACAGTTCAGGCACGGAAAAGTGCCTTTCCTCTGTGTCGGTAGGAATGTGTGTTCGGGTATTTTGTTCAGGCTTACTATCCGCTTTTACCAAATGGTTCTTAGGTGACGGTCCCGTTTGAAAACTCTGGTTGGGATGGGGTACTACTAATAATCTTTGTTGGACGGATAAGCTTTTTGTTTAATTTGGACCAAATGTTACGAATAATATGGTCCCCTTACTGCTGAAGGGGTGGTGGTGGTACTTTAGTATACCATGCAACCGTGATATATTGTAACGTGCTAATTAAGAGGTCGACTGTGTTATTGGAGTTTAAGTGATAGTATCCTGTACGGGTAGGCACTTGATCTGTAAATTTGGTAACCCATATTCCACTCCAAACCCCCACCTTGTAATTTTCTGTGATGACCGGGTATACCGCATATCAGGGTTGTCAATCGATCCGATTGAATACGGCTGAATTGTGACATTAGGGATGATTTTTTGGTGTTAGGTGGCATGGTTTCTTGAAATATCGCAATAAACTGTTGCGATCTGTGGGTATGGAATATAGATCAAAATGAATAATTACCTACTTGGTCCTTAATCTCCAAGGTATCTGGAAACGATTATTGGTTTAAATTTGAAATGAATAAGTGAATTGCAATTCAGTGTAAACGATGTTAGATATTGATGACAACAGTAAGAACGACTCTCTTGGTCACCTTTCCTTACAACAAAAATATGATATATTTAGCGAAGCCAAATTAGCACATTTTGGTGAAAGAGATCATTGTGGATAGATGTAAGTTTCCTCATAAACATTGGCCCATTTAAATGTTTAGCATAGGGAGGCGCTACGTTTAGACCTCCATTGCTTGTGCCTTGTAGTTGTAAGTAAAAAATATTCCAAAAGGAAAAAACTCGTTTTTTTGTAAATTAGATTGAAGATCCAATCAAATGGTGCGAGTTGTCTAGTTTCAAAAAAGATGTTCACTGTAAAAAACGTTCCATAGCTGTTATGCCTGTGTCTTGAGGTGTTATGGATGTGTAAAGACTCGAAAAACATACATGTTACCAGGATGCGTAGAAGTAGGTATAGGTGGACCAAAGATTTCAATTTTAGATAAGAAATTGTTTGGTGGTCATGTAAGAAGGTCCGGTAGGCTGATTACTAACAAGATGGTGTTAGAATTTTCTCTTGCAATATGGATAACGTTGTGCAATGCAGAATCTGTGGTGAGTACTATGGGTCTCGTCCGGTGGTTTATGAAGTCGTTTGTGGATCTGGGAAGTGTATAAAATTACAGGACGTAACTGGATTTAGGTTATTCCAGAGCATTGTTATGGTTTTTGTTCATCTAATGATACCAAAAGTTACATATTTGTCAAGGGTAGTTTGGATTGTGATTGGTCTAATTTACTAGTGGGAGGGCGGAGTAAAGAGGTCGGTATGTATAGTGTCTCCAAGTTGAATGTATAAAGATATTTCCTCAATTATAGTCAGTCTTTTAAATCCATGACCACTAGGGCATCCCATTTATCTGCGGGTTTGAATGTTTATATTCTGGTTTATCCCGTAAACTGGAGGAGGGCCATTTGTTCAATGGTAGTCTCAATTTGAGGAATTTTTTCCATTTTATTATTGCTTACATCTTTAGTAGCCTATCTACATCATTCTTGTACATGTGAAATATAAGTCTATCACAGGATATTTCCGTTCGTGGTGGTATGTAAGTGGCTCTTAATATGTAGTACACACAGATTTTTTACATAGAGAACGAATTGATCGGATTGGCATGTTTCTGATGGGGAATTGGTTACTTCAGTAAAAATGGTTTGAGTCTTTGAGGCTTTTTGAAGTTTAATGAGCGGATAAATTGTGCAGATCCTCGTCCAGGGCAAATGCATCAAGTTTTAGTGGATTGGGCAGAAAGAGAAGCACTTTATTAGGAATGCCATTTCTGCTGGTTGGAGGGTATATGATGAGATGTTGGACCACAATCGTAGGAGGACTCACTGTGACATGGTGAGGACTTTGCCCGGAGGATCTGGTCGCTTGCGCCCGCGGTCTGGTTAGATTTGTGCCGGCAGGTTGATGTTTTGTTGATTGCTCTGGTAGACCTCGTACAGAGGAGTCTGTTAAAAAAACAGTCTCGACGAGGACCCTTGTGCTCTGTCTCGCTGTCGGAACTAGAAGCTATAACAAGGTAGGTTGGGCGCCGACTATTAGGATCTGTTGATTTTGATGCGAAGTAAGCTATCACGCACTTGTAGACCTTTTTTTTTTTTTTTTCCCACACCTGGATTAGTCCTCCATATCCTCCAGAAAATTTTCTCGTTTTCGTTTCTCTTTGGATGTTAGAAAGTATTGTATTGTTTTCTCTATTTTGGTTTTAATGAGTTGACCAATAGCTTGTGGTTGGTACTGGAGGAAATATGGTCTTCGATATTGCGATCTTGGCTGACTGATTCAGATTATCATTTTTGTGTAAGAGGTTTCTATTGTCAGAAGAATGATATCGGTAAGAGGCATTTATTTAATATTGATTCGAATTGGCGGACAATACTGACACGTCATAATGGGGTAAAGATGGTTTTGTCTTAAATTGCATCTCTGGCCACGTGGGATTCTTCCCCAAACTTTATCAATCTCCGTCTTAACTGTGAGTCATGAGTTCATAGGAAGTATGTTGTCGAAAGTTCTTTTCTCATAATCTTTAGAACGAATCTGATAGCAGGAATCTGTTAGAAATTGACGTGATGTAGTCACATTACGACTTTGATACTGTCGCTTGTTCCAGATTGTATGAAAAAGGTATCTCGGAAGACATCGATAAAGGGTGCGGCTCCCAAAATAATAAGGTGGAAGCGCCAAAACTATAAGGGGTGCGCACGCAATAAATCTAGATGCGGGTGCTCTGTGTGAAGAAGCCTAAGGCTATAGTCCCATGTATAGAAAATCCACGGCACTCCTTATGTACAGTTATGCACAAAATGGAGACTTATATTATTCACTTGTACAGAATGATGTTGATAGGCTACTTAAAGATGTTAGCAATAATAAATTTAAATATTTCCTCTAACTTGAACTACCATTGAACAAATGGCCCTCAACCAGTATCGGGATAACCAGATTATTATCATAAAACCGCAAGATATGGGGGGGGTGGCCCTAGAGGTCAATGGATAAGACTGGACTATATGAGGAAATTCTTAGACAACTTGGAGACACTAATACATAACGACTCACTTGGACTCCGACACTACTACTGTGTTAAAATTGGACCATTCTCATCCAAATTACCCTTTGGACAAATAATGTAACTTTGGGTAGCATAGATGACAAACAAAACAAATATCTGACTAACATATATCCATTTACTCCTCGTTTTTTATACACTTCCAATGATCCCACAAACGGACTTCAATAAACCACATGGACGACCATAGTTGCTCTCCACAAGATTCTGCATTGTCACAACTTGCCATTTTGCTAGAAGAAAATTCTAACACCTCTTGTTAGAATCACCCCGGGTCCTTCTTACTGACACCAACAATTTCTTTCATACATATGAAATTTTAGTCACTATAACCTTACTTCTAGCACCTGTGGTTAAATGGGATGTCTTTCGAAGTCTTTTACTAAATCCCATACATCATGTCCAAAGGCATAACAGCTAGGGAAATTCGTTTTTTTACAGGGACTCTTTTTGAAACTGACACCTCGTCACTTTTGTTTGGATACTTCTATCTATTATACTATAAAGAACAATTTTTTACTTTTTGGAGATATTTTTTTACTTAATCTACAAGGCACAGCAATGGGGTTAAACGTAGAGCCTCCCTATGCTACCATTTATATGGCCATGTTTGAGGAAACTTACATCTATCCTCATGATTCTTTCACCAAAATTGTCGCTAATTTGGCTTCGCTTTATAATGATATTTTTTGTGTATGGAAAGGTGGACCAAGAGAGTTTCATTTACTGTTTCACAAATATCTACCCTCCCTAACAGACGTTTATCCACTGAAGTGCAATTCAATATTCATTTCGATTTTTAACCAATATACCGTTTCTAGATACTTGGTGATTAACTGGACCAAGTAGGTAATATTCATTTTGATCTATATTACCCAAACCGCATAGATCGCAAAGTTTATTGCATTTTTCAGGTAAACCATCCACTAAACACCTATAAAAATCACTCCACTTTAAGTACACAATTCAGCCGTATCAATCGGATCGTTGACAACCTGAGATGGCGGGATTAACCCGCATCACAGAAATGACTTCCATAATTTCAGAGCAGAGGCGACCTATGACTTTTCTTAAACCTCCAATAACATCAGTAGACCTCTAATTTCACGTGATAATATTCACGGATTCCTTGTACACTACTTAATGTACCACCCCGTTCAGCAGTAGGAGTCTAAATATTATTCGTAAACATTGTGTCAATTTACCAAAAAGCTTAATTCCGAGTCCATCAAAGAGTTTGAGACCCCTCCCATACATAGAGTTTCAAAAAGGGATCTGTAACCTATGAGACCCATTTGGTAAAAGCAGGTTATGGTAAGCCTGACATCAATACCCAGACAAACATTCATACAGACACAGAGGCAAAGGCTCACTTTTCCGTTGCCTGAACTGTGCGACAATGTTTCACTCAGTTAGCAAGGGTGAATTTGTACACATCCCCGTAATACTGGTCGAAGTTTCCCATAAGGGCTTTTTTACTTCGATTCATATTGTAGTTACATATCAAGTGCCCATGCGGATTGGCATAAGTAGGCGAAACAGCGACTGCATTAAGATCGCATCTCTCAACTCATAATTCACAAATTCGTACGTCTAGGATCTGTTACTACCAATCCAGCCCACTCTTCATGCACATAACCACAATATCACTACAATTACGGTTCCAGGTTCCTAGAACAAGTACAAGTTTCCCGCGTAGGGGCGGCACCGTTATTGCTCTCTGAATAACGTAGGAATCATACTGCGATCCATTACCTTCAGACTCTACAAATCCCTCGGTTCCTAAATCAGGGAATCTCGATAGAGTCTATTATTAATATGTAATTTGATTATTTATGGATTAGAACATATGATTATGTCATGTGATTATGTATTCCTGGCTGTGGTATCCTTATCTTACTCGTTTTCTCCTAATGTTTCCATTCTAATTGCCTTAATTAGACCATCAGATACACTGATAATCTGTTGTATTATATATTATTCTGCATTATTTTGCATATATGTTTACATTAATCTTTGTTTTCCTATTACAGAAATAGTTGACTCATATCCTGGGTCCTGAGTGGTAAAAATCTTTCTTTCTTTGTTTGCTTTTTATCCTTATTTTCCCCCACCCCTCCTTCTTTTATTCTTTTTTTAGTTTTTCCTTTTCACCTGTTTTTTCAGGTGTTCTTTTTCCCCCTTTCTTCAGTTTCATTGCTTCATTGCCCAGTTTCTAATATTTATTTTTTCTGTTTACTGTGCTCTCATTTCTTACCGTCATATTTAGTTATCTATTCTAATCTATTTTTACCTCTCACTTTCATTTCTTTGTCCTCTTTCCCTTGTGGCGTTTATTTCTCCTCTCTGAGCCCTAATTGCGCGTGCTTTATGCTTATGTGTCAAATTGCGTTCACATGCGCGCCTTCGGCATCGCACGGGCCTCTCTATGACGACTTTTCCGAGGTTCGGGGGTTTTAATTAGAGGTGCCGTGGCCACGCTGGATGGACGCAGCCATCCCTCTCCTTATGGGCCTACTTGCACTGCTTGCTGGACTGTAAGTCACTATCTATTTTTCTACTTTAGATACTGATATGGGGTCTTCTTACTCTTACGTTATCATGTGGTTGCTCCCTTATTTTAGCTCACTTTTATTGCCTCCTATTGCCTATTTTTATTTGCATTAAATTGGGGCAGTTTTGTTGTTTTTAAGGTCCTATTATTTATCACTTAATCACTACATTTCTTTACCACACTTTTTCCTTCTAATTCTGTTTTATCCTATTATTCTCTTCTCCTGATATACCATAACACTTTCTTATTTGTAGCTGTGGGTAATGCATGGGTCTTCACTACACATCACTTATTCTATTACTATTCTTATTATACCATATAGTCTATTTAGATTTTATTTCATTTTCTACATTATCCTTTTTTTTTTTTAAACCCTTTTTTTTCCCCCTTATTATTCTATTTTTTACCTCCTTTTTATGTGTTTCTTTTTCTCTCTTTTTCTTTTATGTTTGTGATCTTTTTTTTTAGCTTTTTTTGCTTGCTTTTTCCACTATCCGGCTATATTGTCTTTATTTATTTTCTATTCACTTCTGTTCTCATTGATTTTGTTCTCTCCATATTTATCATTCATCTGTTTTGAATATCATGCCTTCCTACATTCACACAACAGATCCTTAAGGAAGGCTTATCAGGACCGGAAACATTGACTCTATGTGGGGCGTTCTCTTTGTTAATATTGTATTCATTGTTTATAAAGGAGATGCTGACAATTAATTATGTGAAATTTACTGCATCTATCAATTAAACCATTTGTGCATATCTGTACATAAGGTGCCGTGTGGATTTTCTATACATGGGACTATAGCCTTAGGCTTCTCCACTGAGCACTCGCAGTCCGATTTTATTGGCGTGCGGCACCATTTTGTTTCGGCTCCTACTGTGGTTGTGATGCTACCAGTCTTGGAGAAGTCTGAGTGAGTTTGCTCCTCTATATTATCAGAATTTACTGCCCTTGTTCTGCCGTCTACATCTCATCCAGTCCATCTGGGTCTTCCCAGTCCTGTATACGATAGGTCTTCTGATCGGTCTGCTATCCAGGGACCCTCCGGTTCTGAGGCATCTCTGCCAAGCTCCGCCTCACTAGTCAGCGAGTTTGCTGAAATTGTTGTCTCCAGGCCTACTGTTGCCCTGGATTCCTGCCCTGCAGCTACTTTACAGCCAGGTTCATTCAAGTCATCTAAATCTATAGTCTTTTTCTAACAAAGAATCAAAGTACATAGCTCTGGCTCCACCTTCTAGTTCCCTGAAGTTTCCTGTCCTGGATGAGCCAGAGCATCCCTGTATAGTCCTGTCTTCTATGACTGTGGTGCTAAAGTTGCAATGTCTGGTAGTGCCTAACACTTTTAAGAAGAATCCAGCTCCAGATATTGCTGTTCAGCCTGGTCCAATGTGAAGTACCTGTGTTCAGAGCCGTCTTAACAACATTATGGGCCCCTGGGCAGAACTGTGCACTGGGTCCCACAACCACTCACAGGAATAAATATATACATACTCAATAAACTAATAACCTACATTGACGTCATTTAGAGACCATCAGTTCGGTCTAGTCACCAGCTTAGGAACCAATACATGCATGATTACAGCACTGATCTAACACAGAAGAGAAATAACCCCTAACATCCAGGGACTCACAGGAGACATCTTATCTGAGTCAGTTTTTTTTTCCCTTTTCTTCTCCATCCGGCCCAGAATGCCGTGACTTCTTCTCCCAGCTATAACTTGTCCCTGCAGAATTTAACGCACAAACATCTTAGACTACTCACTTTCTGTCTTACTACCAGTCCTACCTCTATGGTATCGGGGCCAACCATTCAGTTAAGTTGTGTCTTATTACACCATTAAGTGTGGTTGGGTAGGATATATTGTTGAAAATATAATATCCAGGAGTTATATAGATCCTAGTAGGTAGGTATAAAGGCCCACTGTAGGTAGATAAATAGACCCCTGTAGATAGGTAGGTATATGTCACCCCGGTAGGTAGTTATACAGCCCCATGAAGGTAGGTATGTATGCCTCCTTCTAGACTGGTATACAATCCCCTATAGGTAGGTAGTTAAATATGCCCCTTTTAGGTAGATAGGTAGGTATAAATGCCCTTGGTAGATAGGTATACAGCCCCCTGTAGGTATATAGAAATGCCGCTGTATATACAACCCACTATAGGTAGATACATAGCCCCCTGAATATATAGCTCTCAGTCGGTAGGTAAACAGCCTTCTGAATATATAGCCCACTGTAGGTAGGTAAACAGCCTTCTGTATATATAGCCCACTGTAGGTAGGTAAACAGCCTTCTGTATATATAGCCCCCTGTAGATACATAGCCCCCTGTAGGTAGGTACAAAGCCCACTGTATATATATCCTCTGTATACTTAGCCCCCTGTAATATAGCTCCCTGTAATACAGCTCCTGTATACATAGCCCCCTGTAATACAGCCCCCTGTATACATAGCCTCCTTTAATATAGGCCCACTGCATACAAAGCCCCTTGTAATACAACCCCTTGTAATACAGCTCTCTGTATACATGGCCCCCTGTAACACTGCCTCCTGTAATATGGGTCCTATAATATGGCCCCCTGTATTTATAGCCCCCTGTAAATAAGATCCCCCTGTGATATGGCCTCCTGTATATGTAGCCCCCTGTAATATGCCCCCTGTATATATTGCCCCTTGTAATATGGCCTCTTGTATATATATATATATATATATATACCCCTGTATATGTGGCTCCCTATATATATAGCCCCCTGTAATATGACCCCCTGTATATATGGTTCCCTGTAATATGTCCCCCTGTAGATATGGTCCCCTGTAATCTGGCCTCCTGTATATATAGCCACCTGTATATATAGCCCCCTGTATACTTAGCCCCCTGTATATATGGTCCCCAGTATACATAGCCCGCTGTATGCATAGCCCCCTATATACATAGCCCCCTGTAATACAGCCCCCGGTCATACAACCTCCAATATACATAGCCCCCTGCAATATAGCCCTCTGTATACATACCCCCGTGGAATACAGCCCTCTGCATAAATGGCCTCCTGTAACATGGCCTCCTGTAATATAGGCTCCTGTAATATTGCCCCTTGTATATCTGGCCACCTGTATATATGGCCCCCTGTAATATAGCCACCTGTAATATGGCCCCTGTATATACGGCCCCCTGTATATATGGCTCATTGTAGGTCCCTCTGATTTAGAAAATAAATAAAAACCCTACTCACCTCTCACGGTCCCTGCCGAGGAACAGGTTCCCGCGCTGACCCGTGTCGGCTTAGGAGATACAGTAACACAAGAGATGTAATCTTGCCTCCTGCGCCGCTTAATGACGTGGTGACTCTGGGCTTGCACACAGACGTGCCGCCCTGACCTGAAGCAGGGGCTGAGTTATGCCACTGGGCAGGGTAGACGGCTACCTGAGAGGGCCCATGGAGCCCCCAGGCAACCACTTACCCTGCCTAATGGAAGACATGGCCCCAGGCCTTCTCTGAGCAGAAGGGACCCTAAGAAAAGGAAGTTCCCCCTGCCTCCTGCCTGTCAGCAACATTATGTTCAATCCTGGAGGTTGGAATCTTCTTCTGCTCCCACTGCTATCCAGCATGGCAGCAGTTAATTCCTGCAGGACTTGCCCAGGAGCAGCGGATCGTCTCTGGCTAACTACTTTAAAAGGCAGCTCCTTCAAGCAGTCAGCGCCTGAGTATTGGTGTCGTAGTGCTAGGGTCTGCTGCACTATTCTCAAGTTTTTTGAGTCTCAGTTCTTCTGTGACCCCTGACTCTGTAAGCAGATGGTTCCTTTCTCTGTGACCCTAGCTTCCTGTTCCCTGCCCGGCTCTTGCTCCAGGCTCGTCTGGCCTTGGCTTTACCTAGCCTTGTGGACTCTGTACCATGCTCCTGCTTGGTGCCGTGTTCTTCTGGAGCCCCTACTGGTCGTGTCGTGTTCCTCTGGAGTTCCTCCTGGTTGGTGCTGTGCTCCTCTGGAGTTCCACCTGGTTGTGCTGCGTTCCTATGGAGTTTCTCCTGGTCGGTGCCATGTTCCTCTGGAGTTTCTCCTAATCCGTGTTTCTCCTGGTTTGTGCCCTTTGGTGGTCCAAGTTCCTCTGGTGTCCCTTTTGGTCTTGGTGGTTTTCTTAACTGTGTCCCCTTTGTCCTGACCACTTGGACTTTCTCATTCTGCTGACTGTTGTTTCTTTAACACTATAAACACAATCAAAAAAGCAAAAGTGAAACTCCCTAATCACAGAGTCAGGGACAGGCGTACACTCACTATTACAGTCAGGGGCAATCATACACAGCCACTATACAAGCGCTGCTACAACTTACAATACCGCCATATAGAGACCACATAGTGGAGATTATGTCACATAGTGGTCAGACACCAGTCATCTTTACATGACAGTGACTACAGCACTGATCCAGCACAGAAGCAAAATAACCCCTGACATCCAGGGACTCACAGGAGATGTCTTTTCTGATGAGTCCTTCTTTTCTCTCATGAATTGTTGTCTTCTTTCATGAGTCTTTCTTTCTACCTTTTATTCTCCACCCAGTCCAGACCACCAGTATGAATTCTCCCGGCCACCACTTGTCCCTGCAGATTTGGACACGAAGGTCGTAGAATATTCACTTTTCCAGCCCCTGTTTCCCTCGTGCCACCTCTGTACAAACTTCCTAGGGGTGGAAGAGCGGGTTCAAGCCATAGCTTCGAGGATAAATCTCCTAGTGGGCTGAGCCTGGGGGGGAAGAACTGACCCCCTGGAGCTTGTGCTACGACGATGGCCTGTGCCTCTCAGAATCATGTTACTAGTTAGTCAGGCAAGGCCTTAGGTGGTTAAGTAAATGGTTAAGGCCCCAGGTAGCTAGGTAAGCCCTATTTAAGTAGATAGACCCCCATTGAATAAGTTGGTAGTTCTTAGGTAGCTAGGCCCAAACCAGGCAGGTTGGTTGGTAGGCCCAAGGTAGGTAGGTTGGTAGGTACCAGTTAGGTAGGTTATAGATGGGTCCCATTAAGGTTGGTTGTAGGTAGGTGGGTGATAGGTGGGCCCCAGGTAGGTAGGTTGTAGGTGGACCCTAGTTGGGTAGGTTATAGATGGGCCAAAGTTAGGTAGAATGTAGGTAGGTGGGCCCTAGGAAGGTAGGTGCTAGGTCGGGGCCCCAGTTTGGTAGGTAGGTGGTAGGTGAACACCAGTTAGGTAAGTTATAGATAGGTGGCCGCCAGGTAGGTAGGTGATAGGTGAGCCCCAGTTAGCTAGGAAGGTTATAGGTAGGCCCTGGGTGGGTGGGTTGTAGATGGTCCCAAGGTAGGTAGATTGTGTAACAGAAATAAACTTCTCAGCCTCCCTAGATCAAAGATGACAGCAGAGAGCTTCTTGTTCTACAAATGGTTTATTATGGCAACCATAGAGCTTTGCTCTTAATTACATCAGAACTGAATTAGATTACAATAATCAATATTTTTATAATGCAATATATAAAAAGCGGATACAAGGCAGTTGCAATGTATACAGGGCGGCTACAAATGTATACAAGAAGGTTTGTACATTTTCAGAAAGCAATCAGTGTAGAAAACATAAAAAACACACAATGGAAAATCACCCCATACGAGTCATTTGAGTGAATAAACTGATGTGATAATCAGAAGTTAATTAAATTATTTATTGTGTATGTCTGACCTACAACTGGTGTGTTTTACTGTTTTCTTATACCCATATTATTTTGTATAATTTCTCTCTCTGATAATTATATTATTACTTAGACATCAAACATCCAAAAGGGGCGGGTCACGTTCAGGGGGTGCAGAGCAAATGTGTACATTCATTTGACTTTTGGTCCGCTTGGTTTAAGATGGCTTGGTAATGACTGATCCGATACATTTGATCAAAATCCATATGATGAGGCATAAAAATAAAAAAAACTCCTGTATCCATTTTCCAACCTCCTACATCCTACTAATACCACTAGTTAAAAAGAAAAAGGAATGTGCTACAAATGGTTTGAAGTTGATCAAATGTTTCAGAGGTTCTTTTCTTTTGGTTATCATATGTCTTGGTATTTGATGTAGATCAATTTCTTCCTGTGCTAAAGACCATGTGGCTGTTGTCTACCTTTCAATAGTACATGTTTCAACCCCATTATAGAGAAGAAACTTAAATATGCATAAGAACATGGAGCATAATACATATTGTCAGACAGGATAGTGTGATTTTCTCCTTAGTAAGTGAGTAGGCGACCTGAATTTTCAGAAGCATACCATAAAAGGAGTTGTACTCTAGGGGAGGGACACCAGTATACCATACCTAAAAACTTTTTTTTATAGGAAGTGAAGTTGAAACACAATCTGTGGGGTGTATTAACTCAAATACATCTTATGCTGTGGACTCATAATCACAGATAGACAGAAAATCTTTTTTTTCTTTGGGCGGGGGCTTAAAAGCTACCCCACCATGGGGGTAAAACCCACCCTTAATAAGGGTTTTTTATATCTAGAGGCACTAGAATTGTGGGGATAGGTGTAAGTTTCATTTCATCCCTAAAATTAATTCTTCTGGGGGTACAGGTGTAGCTAGGAATGGCATTGACTGTGAAGACACGGAGGAATGTGTGCATACAATCAACAATTTTTAACCCTTGTGCGTTTAGCTATGGTGTGCATTTTAATCAGTTTATTATACCATTCTTCCTGCAAGTGTTCATGTAACTCTGTTTGAATATGATAGTTTCTATCTAATCATTACACCATACTACACATCTAGCTTGATAACCATTGGGCTTACAATAATATTTGATACAATCATATATGGCAGAGGTGCTTCTTCTGGCCTTAGCTTAGGAGTTGCCACCTTCTTCACTCTCACCTGTGGTCATCTTGTGGTCATCCTTGTCAAAATAGCCTGTTGTGTATGTAGAACATACATATTTATGTGAAAAGCAGCAATAAGAACTACAACACACAAGCCTCCAACCACTGTAGCCTATAGCCACTTTCTGGGTTGGGAACCAAGTAATTTATTAAACAGGGGCATCCTTCTTTATGATGGCATGAGTAAAATTTTATAATCTATCATTTAAGCATACGGTTTTTTTTTACATAGGTTTAGGTTACCCCAGTAAGGTAGGTTATAGGTAGATGGGCTCCATGTAGGTGACAAGTGGGCCTCAGAGGTTTAGGTTCTAGGTGAACCCCAATTTGGTAGGTAAATTGAAGGTGGTCTTCAGTTAGGTAAGTTGTAGGTGGTCTACAGGTAGGTAGCTTATAGGTAGGTGGGACCCAGGTAGGTAGGTGATAGATGGGCCTCCCCGGTTGTGTAAGTTGTATGTGGGCCTCAGGTAGGTAGGTTGTAGTTGGACCCAAATTAGGTAGGTTATAGGTGGGCCCCAGTTAGGTAGGTTGTAGGTAGGTGATCCCCAGGTAGGTAGGTGAAAAGTGGCCCCAGTTAGATAGATAGGTGGGCCCCAGTTAGGTCGATTGTAGGTAGGTGGTCCCCAGGTAGGTAGGTGATAGGTGAGCCCCAGTTAGGTAGATTGTAGCTGGATGGGCCTAAGGTAGGGTATGGTGAGTCCTATGTAGGTAGGTGGTGGGTGGACCGCAGGTAGGCGATAGTTAGACCCCCTTACGCATAGTTTTAATTGTTTCACAGTTGGCTCTATGCCTCAATCAGATCCCTTCCAGTTTTTTAGATGTACCAAATAACCTCCATTCTGACTCTCAGAATCATATAGGATTTCCTGTGTGAACTGCAAGTTGTCTTTCTATACAGTTTTTTAGGAAGTTTAATGTCACTCTTACCTAATAATACAGTTAAAAAAAGTTCAAGCAAAACTTCAGTCGATTTATTTTATCCCAGATCATTCTTGAAAGCTAAATAATAAAATTTTTGATAACTACGTCTGTCGCTGTATCCTTGTGGTATTTGTCTATTTGCTGTCTTGAGCCTTAACAATGTAATAGCGTAAAAGGCCTCCATATATTTTTTGTCACAATGTATTAGCTCTGTCTATTCTTCACTTTTAGAAAGCATGGAACATTTACCCATTGTACTTTACTGCACTCAATCTTTCAAAACGTAACAAAGTCAGGGAGGAACTAGATATGCCCCACTGGTATTCTCTATAATGATGATAAATGCACTGAAGTTATCCAGATGGAATCTCAGGAACTTGGCTTCTTCCTTTTCAAAGTTTTCTTTTCGTCTGGAGCAACCTTTCTCAAGAACATTTATGAATCAAGGGACTGTGGTTAATAAAATAGTTTTCATCCCAATTAATTTAGTGAAGGACTTTTAACACTCATTATCAACATCTGCCGGCAACAAGTTAACAGTTTATCTTATTGGATTTAAATTAGCCACTGTATATCAAAATGTATATCAAGTCTTTTTTTTAAGTCAGACTTCACTTTTTTTTCTTGCAATGACTTCACAGACACAGATGGGTTACTTAAATGAAGAGTGTCAAGAAAAGATTTACTTATCTCTATTTCAGTAAATGAATTAAGGTATTAGGTAGTAGATCCATTTGATACAGTAAGTATATAGCCTACTGCATGATTAAAGTAAAATAACATGGTCATTCTGCATGGTGCAAAATGAAAGAGAAATGTATGAAAGTGGCAACAAAAAAAGGACAATTAAGCGAAACGCGCAGCATGTAAGTGTCCTCTATGGAACTAAGACAGTTTTATTGCTTCTTACACACACCAATACAGGGAAAGCTGTCAATTATTGTATGTTGTCGGGGCAAGTAGGACTTCCACTATCTCTTATAAGGGTTTTCCCGACATAGACTTTAATGGCATATGAATAGGATATGCCATCAAAGCCTGACAGGTGCAGATACCATTTCTGGGACCTGCACCAATCTCCGGAACAGGCCCCTAAAAGTGTCAGCTCAGAGCGGAAAGCAGGTTGCGCTTGTTCGTGACTCTCCATTCTGTTCTATGGGAGTAAAGTCAAAAACTCACCTCAGAATTTTGATCAAAAGTGCTTAGAGCCTGCATCTTCCCGAGTTTGTCAATGTGATCCTAACACGATGTTAGAATGTAAACGTTACCTCTCTTGGGACCTGCCTCAGACTCTCCATACTTCAGGCGGAGTGAAAGTACCAGCTACTGAACACACTACAGAATTTAAAAGCCAGTGAACGTGGCGAGTGCAAAAAAAGTGAAGTCTGAACAGCTCCAAAGAGAGAGTAACGTTTTATGTCGTTAGGACTCACCTTGAACAAATCGGGAGTGAGGCTTAAGCACTTTTGATCAAAATTGTGAACTAAGAACCCCCCAAATTTTCATATATCCTTAGCAGAAATGCCAGTTCAAAAATTCCAATGTTGCCTTTGATGTTTTCTTAGTTGATAGTGTGCTGCTGACATTTGGAACAGTTATTACAATACGTCATTAAATAGTCTGGTCAGGATTATCTCTGTTCTTTTTACTCAGAAATTTAGCTTCACAGCATATAAACCTATATATCACAGATCTCAGCTTCTCTCCTCTTTTCACATACTGTTTCTCACAATGGAGGCAGCATAAACAACCTGACAAGTTTGCTTTAAGAGTGCTTCCACATAGAATTTAAATGCTGTGGATTTTGTATTGCAGAAAATCAGCAGGTTTACTGCAGTTAAAATCATGCAGATAATTAGTGCATATTATGGATATGGAATGAAAAATGCTAAAAATCTGCTGCTACAGAGTTTGCTGTGGTTCCAAAATATTTGCTCAGCAAATCTGCAAAGTTAAAAAATATGCACAAAACAAAAATATCATAAACCGAACTGTATGAAATACCTCTAACATAATAGATGACATTTTCTAAAATTTTGCCAACTTTGATGCTCCTGTTATACACTGTGGGTTTTCTGCAAGCAAATTTGCTGTGAAACCCCATGTGAAAGCAATCTTAAAACTCCTAGAATTAATCGTTATTATCATTTTTTTTTTCTTCTCAAACTCGGTCTTCATAAATATGCTCCAAAGCCACCTCAGTAGTGGAATAATTACCGACAAAAAGCTCACCTACCTAAGATGTATAATTATCCAAACTCCTTACATGAGATGAGAGATGTGTAATGATCTAAGGAAACCCATTTATTCCAATCACCAGAAAGAGGAAAATATTATAAAAATTTAAACTCAGTACCATTATGTGCTATGTCCTCAAACTAAGCTGATATTTCTATTTTCCTAGTATCATGCTGTTTTGCTGCTTGCTATGGCAGCAATTTTGTTGGCCAAACCAAATCAACCCCATAAATGTATCTGTAGAATCTGTCTCCTAGAATATAACAAGGCAGTGTTTCATCTACAGAAAAGCTTATTTTACTATTGAGTTAGATATGTCTATGTTTCTGTTACCGTCAACAATTCATCGGATATGTAAGCTTTGCTCTATTCAAAGGAAAATACATTTTGTCTTCTCAAAATCTAATCTTCTTAATAAGTATCGATTTGTTTTGTGTTTTGCATTTCCAGTATTGAGTAGTGATGATGTTGGCTCTATGCATACCTGACAGAATCCTAGATTCTGCTAATAATGTTATTATGGATCCACAGCAAAAAGGAAGGTCTCTTGCACTTCACTGACTTACTAACATTCAGCAGAGACATCTGCAGAATAATCTGCTATACAACATATTTTTACAAAAGGCTAACATTGTCATTAGTTTCACCAGATTACATTTCATATTTAGCTATAGTGTTTCACACGGTGTAAATTGGCGTGGTACGTATTTCAGCCCGCTTTACGCCGTGTGCACGGAGCGGTGGGGCATACACGACCACGACGCCCCATATGACATTCATTAATTCTCGGCCGTATACGCCGTGACTAATTGACATGCCACTTCTCCCTCCGCGCAGCGTATTCCCGAAGCAGGGAGAGGAGACTAATCCATAGTTCTCTGTGAGAACTGTGGCGATTACCGAGCGTAATAATTGGACGGGATCACGCCCATACTGTAGGCCAGTACAGCCTGATTACGGGGCCGAGAGAATACGGCCCATTAATAGACGTCGCGTGTGACCTATAGCCTTAGATGAAACTGGTGTGTTTAAGATTTGTAAACCAAGAAAGAATGCTACTAATGACTTTGCCATTCTGTCTCTTGAGGTAAACTGCCATATTCTGCATTTCTGTTCAGACACTATTGCATATTGTTTTAAACTAATTTGCATCACATTTTTTGTGTTTTAAACACTTATGTGTTTTTCACGACCTCTTTTGCAGAGTTATGACTTCTAAGAAAATCTGATGTGCTTTGTAAAAGGGCCATAGTGCATATTACATAGTTGCGTAAGCCCTAAGTCCACACCAGCGCATTGTCAAAATGCCCATCCCCAAAATCCAATGTTAGTATCTTAACATTACTCAGAACCACTGCAGCACCCGTGTTTTTTGGTGCAGATTTGCACAAGAAACTGCGTAGATTTTTTGGATTTGCCGTCGGCCACCGTAACTGCGACGGCAAATCGAGCATAGAGTATCCAGCGGAATATTCAACATGTTGCATATTCCACCGGATTTTAAACCCGACAGTAAGGCCCCGTTCACATGGCTTATTTGCCGATGGATTGGCGCCGTATTCCGCGCCGGATTTTCCTCAATATATCGGCGCCAAATACCAGTCGGAGTATTAACGGTAATCCCAACGTCTCTCTACGAGAACATTTGGAATCCGTCGCTCCTCCCCGCTCGCAAATCCGTCGGGCCGAGGGAGACACAAATGACATGCACATTATTTCTACGCGCGACGCGCCGTTAAAGCATGCATTGTCATGGGGCCCCGGACGGCTGCCCCTAGCCGCGCACTCGGCCCCGCGCCCCCGCCCCCGCCCGTAATTCACGGCGATGTTGTGCCCTCAATTACGGCCACAAAACCAACCGGTGAAAAAGCCGTGTGCAACGGGCTAAATGTATTTAATGTAAAGCCACAGTATACCCATCGTATTTCGGCAAAATTCCATAATGGACTGAATCACTCCCGAAAATCCGACAGTAATGCCATACTGTGTGGACATAGCCTAAGGCCGAAGAAGACAGACATCCATCCAGTTTCAGTTCCCTATTGTGCCTTCAGTGTTTGATCGCACCATAGAATGGCAAAAAAATCTATGATGTTAAAGTCTATTGTCCTCAGTTTAGGGAAAAAAATTCTCTCCCGACTCCAAATCTCCGAGATCAACAACTCGTTAACAAGAATCCTAGTCACTATAACTTTGTATATATTTTTACACACGAGAAATGCACCAGGACCCTTTGAACACTGGTTAGTGAAGTCACCATACAAGATCCCCTCTGGCAGGAGAGTTCACATCCCTCCCTGCTCTGACTCTGACCGTTAAGATCCCTTTTCTATGTTTCTGTAGAAACTTTCTTTCCTCTTGGCGTAGAGACACCACCCTTGCGTCTCGATACTAGTCCTTATAAAAATAGATCATAGGAGAGATCTCTATGTTTGACCTTTTGATATCATTTAAAACACATTTATTATGTCCCCCTGGAAGCCGTCTGTTTCATAAAAAACAAATAACCCGAACCTTGCTCTAATCTTTCTGGGTATTGCTAGGTCCACCCCGTCCTTTATTATATGGTTTTGTTTTGCTCCCGCCTTTGCGAACCTGAGTTCAAAGCGACAATGTCTTTCCTGTGCACTAGTGCCCAAAACTGTCACCCAATATTCCATGTGTGGTCTTGACCAGTGACTTGTACTAATGGGAGAAAATGGAATGTTCTCCATCGTGTGCCTCATGCCCTCACTTTAATATACTTCATATCCTATTGCTTGGAGCTGCTGCCTGACACTGCGACTGCAACAATTAATTTACTGTCCACTAAGATCTCAAAGTCCTTTTCCAAGTCACTGTTAACCCAGTTTTTTCTTCTGTAACCAAGTAATCATGAATTTTTTTTCCTCCATGTGTTAAACCTTCCATATTATTTCGTTTAAACCTCCTCTGCTATTCACCACTACCAGGCGGCACATCAACGACTCGGCAAAACAGGGCAATATTATACATGGAAATCCCTAAAGAAGCATTTATGCTATCTAAAATCCATACAGATAAAATCTTTAGAGATTTCTTTGGTTCACATAGTTGGTTGATCAAAAATCTGCTTAACTCCCACAACTTACAACAGATCTCAGTCGGGCAGTCCTACGCTATTCTATTACCCTCTCAATAGAGCCAAATCCAGGCCTCTCACTGGGTCAACCGACCTCCCATATCCAGAAGAAAGGGAAAATAAAAAAAACAACAAAACCTCAGTCGCGTGCCGCTGGTAAGTGGTGTTGCGTGAGTGTAAAGATATATATATATAGTGCGCCCAGGCAACCCTACCAGTGGCACCCAGGGTTGCATAGTGTTATTTCTTTTCAGAAATGTTTTTTCTTGCAGAACCATACTTGTATTTGCTATATTCTTATTAATCTAGTATGGGAGGAAGGAGGGGTGCCTCTCCATTTTGGTTTTCTCGGCAACCACGCCCACTGGCACAGGCCGGTTATACATATCGAGTGCAGCTTGCAGGTTTGGTGCGTTTTTTTTTATTTTCTTCACTCTAGATAATGGAGTCGTTGACCCAGTGAGAGGCCTGGATTTTCGCTCTAATTGAGAGTGAAGAAAGCGTACGGAACTCCCACCTGACATCACGTTGTAAGTTCGTGGGCAGCTTAAGCATTTTTGGATCAAAAATATGTGAACCAAGAATCTCAAATAATTACTCCCATGACACAAAAACAAAGGTTTTTATATTCTCCACCATGTTTTTAATTAACATGTCAGGCCACAGGGGTATCACGTTTATGTTTCACATCTCTGATGTGTTCCCCTATTCGTCTCCTGAACTTTCGGTTAGTTATCCCTATATAGTCCAATGGATAACTATATGGATAATCCATTGTTGTAAACACTTTATTACCTGCTGAACTACAGAACATTTTTCCCTGTGAAATTACAGGACAGGCTACACAATTAGAGTCACACTTGAATGTCCCCAACTCTGTTCAGCCATATGTCACTTTGTGTATTACAAGGTACATAATGACTGTGAACATTTGATTGCCAAGTGAACTGCCCCTATGCTACTCAATAAGAGGATGTTTATGGATAAATCCATCCAAGTCACTACGCATTAGTAAAATATTTCAATTTTTTTTTTAAATATTGGTGACCTTGAGCGATCTTTCATCAAACATGGCCACAATGCAAGCCTGACCTGTCTTTTTATCCTTCAGTAGGGGATTTAATAGAGTCCCTCTAAATTGTGCTAGTGCATGACATAGGCGTAATGTAAAATAGTCATTTTTTATTTTTTATTTTTTTTTTGTTTTTTTTTTTTTTTTTTTTTCTCTTTTTTTCTTTTCTTTTTTCAGATAGCCTCTATCAAGGAAATGATTCCTAAGCGTCTGTGCATAACTGTAACGGAGGAGTGGATCCGCTGGGCCAACGCAAGCGCGAGAATCTAATGCCACCCAGGGAACCGAATCTAAGTAACCCCCAGAGGTATTCACCACGGACTGAACTAGCTGGCGACGTGAGGCGCTACCAGGTCGTATACCCCTGTACGTGACTTCTTGCATTGGCAGCCGGGGTTACACGTGGTACAGAAACGTTAATCCGGAGGCGTAGTCGGGACAGGCAGAAGGCTAGGGCCGGCGCAGAGTTCAGTAGTCAGAGACGGGAGACGGTCAGGGCAAGAGCGGCAAACAGCAAGGTCAGGCGCAACGTGAGCAAGCTGGACCTTGCGGTACACGTAATCAACGACTAAACTCCAAAACTCCTCAAAACCGCACCAAAGAACACACTAACACAACAGACCTGAGCACGGAAGTTTGGGGCGTACCTTGAAATAGAACCAGCGCCCGATACAAAAACAATGGACCAATATATCGAGCCACTGCCCTTTAATTTTTTAGAAAAACAGAGTCGAGGTTGTGCCTCCGGTTCCTACACCTGCTCCCTCCGGCCCGAACCCCTTCCAATCAGATGAGAGAGAACTAGCTTCCTCCCCTCACATGTCTTCTGTGCAGAGCACCTCCCTCGACCTCAAAGATGTTGTTCAGGAGTTGGCCACAGGAGAAGGCGAGACAGCCCTCCAGCGAGAAGCGTAATCAGTACCACCGGCGTGAGATCTGAAGACATGGAAATTCGGATGCTGCAGGTAGGAGGCAAGCGGAGATTGTAGGACACTCCGGATTAAGTCGTTGCAGGTACCCAATCAAACGACCCACGGTATTTAGTGCCTAACATAAATAAGAAGCACCTTAAAGCGAATCATATTTGAGGCGTGCCAACCAAACCCTATCGCCAAACGGTACTCAAATAGGGCGGGGCCTACTGGTAACCTGTCATGCCTGAACTTCTGGTGCGAGGCAGAAGCCCGTAGCAAGCCCGCGCCGTGACCTGCCAGAGAGCTTTGACTGTCCCCTTACTTGGCCTCCCCACCGGGACAATGACCCGAAGTATGGCCAGGGGAGAGCGGCGGGCGGGGGATAGTGTAGACTACCACAACACCACACGGCACAAAAAAAGGTGAGGCCCCAGCAGATCTCGAATCATAAAGAGTTAGATAGAAAACTCTGCCGCAGTTAAGAAGATCTGATTCAGTTTTATCTTGACGGGTGCGGACACAAAATAGCTCAGTAGGTGCCAACACCTGTTTAACCCTCTCACAGCCCATTTGTCTCGGGGTGGTATGCGGAAAAAAGTCTAAACTGGACCTGCAATTGACCACACAACAGCACCCAAATTTTAGCAATAAATGACTTCCCTATCCTGAGACAATATGTAAAGGTGAGACCGTGCATACGGAAACCTGACTGAAAAAATGAGTTGGTGCGGCCCGTTGGCGGGGCAGAGGTAACCCAGGCATGCGGAACATGGGGCCATTTTGGAAAAATGTCGGAGAATCACATCCCAGAATGACCGAGATTCCAAAGAGGCCGGGAGATCAGTAATGAAGTCATCGCTACATGGTCCAGGGTTTTATTCCGGCACCGGGAGCGGCTGAAGAAGCCAACGGGCTTGAGGCGAAACCTTATTACGGGCACAGGAGTGCAGGCTAGAACGAAGTCCCTCATCGTCCTGATGCAAGAGTAGGGCCACCAGTAATATACGGGAGAACCCATTGAAGCCTACCTATGGACTCCTGGTGCCCACTCTATGAGAAGAAGTGTCCCCCACTTCAGATTTCTAGGGCGCAAGCAGGTAGCACATACGTCTTCCCGGGGGTAGGTGCTGAGGACCATGGAGCAGCCGTGACGAGTTGCTCCGGGGGGCAATGTCTGCGGGATGAGGTTTCAAGACCCAACCGTATCCGAGACGAGATTAGAGCATCAGCTCTGAGGTTAGTTCTCGCGCCAGGCCGAAAACTGTAACGGAAGTCAAACGGGCAACAAATAAGGACTCACCTGGCTTGCCGGGGTTCAGGCGTTGTACCACTGAAATGCAGAAGGTTCTGTGAAAATGTCAAGGGGTGGTGAGCCCCCTCCAGCAGTTGACCCATTCTTCCTAGAGCCAGCTTTAAGGCCTGTATTCACGATCACCTATGAGGTTCAGTTCTTCGTACGCGGAGAAAATGTCTCTTGGAGAAAAAACCACCAGTACCGATAGTTTTACACCCAGCGAAGGATCTCTGCAGGAGCGACAGCACCAGCGCCCTGGACCGAAAGAAGCATCCACTTCCAGAATTAAACGACATTAGGGTCTGGGCGGAGATAGGACTCCGGAGCCGAACAAATTCCGCATTTGACGTTGAAGGCGTCTTGGCCTCTGAGGGGCCAGGATTTGGGAATTGCGGGCATTCGTCCTAGTCAGGCCAGCCAAGGGCCACAATGTAGAGAAGTGGGGATAAATTGCGCCTATAAATTAAAGCCAATCCCAAAAACGTTGAATGGCCCTAAGCCCACCGTTGAGAGGCACTGCCACCGCGCTAGTTTGGAGGGCTTTTAATTCCCCCATACCGGTAGAAGCCTTTATCTGATGACTTTGTACCCTAAGAATGGGTAAGCTGCACTTCAACAAGAGGCACTTTCCGGGTTTGGCAAAAGCTATGAGTGCGAGTTGCCTGGAGGACCTGCGGACATGGTGCGAGAAGTCCTCCGAGGATCAGGGGAGAAGATGAGCAATCTCGCCAAGTAGACGATTACACAGACAATAGAGTAGTCCCGAATAGATCCTCATAGAAACAAAGTTCTAAATACTAGCCGGGCGTTGCAGAGATTGAAAGGCATAACCAAAATACTCGAAAATGGCCTCTCCCGTAGTATTAAATGCCGTTTCCATTCTCCCTTCCCCTAATGCGGATTAAAATCTGTAGGCCCCGCGTTAGATTCCAGTTTAGATAAAAATTTTCGCCCCACACAGAGGTACAAAGAGCTTCGGCAGATCAAGGCATTGGGTAACGTTTTTTTTTATGATAATTTTATTCAAGCCCCGATACTACTACGATGAGCAGGGCCAGAGGGACCCGTCTTTTTTCACCACGAAGAAAAACCGTCTCCCAGCCCCGGAGACGAGGACTATATGGATTAGAATCCTTTATGTCGGGAGGTTTCGCCTCTTGATGTATTCAGAACGATCGCCTTCTAGTCCCCCGGGAACACGGAGAAGAAGGGTAAACCCGGCCTCTGGGGAGGAGTACACGCCAGCTGAGGTCAATGGAAAATCATAAGCCGTGTGGAGGCCAGCGATTCAGCCTGACTCATCCGAAAAGACATCGGCAAAGTCCCAGTATGAGGGCGAAGGTAACCCTGGAGGAGGCGCTTGTCAACTTCCGATGGTGACTTGCAGCGAGGTTGCGGCTAGGACAGGCAACAGAAGACACGCGGAACCCCAATGCATTACTTCACGACTGTGCTCCAATCCAAATCCGGGTATGGTCCTGTACGCGCCAGAAGGCAAAAGGATCTCCGAGGAGGATCGAAGGCAGGAACAAGAGGAGTTGCGAACGTCTCCTTGTGAAGGGCCCCAAATTGCAAGAAGTAGGGGCCGTACGAAGCGCGGAATCGCGCGCTCCTCAGAGGCATTCGCGCACTTCACCGAGGAATGAACATAGGTTTTCCTGCAACGGAGGTCACAGGAAGACGAAACCTGGTCACCAAAGTTCGTGGCTTATCGAAGTTTTCCTGCTGATCCTGACTCAATAAGGGCGTCCGGCTGAAAGTTTGTCCGTAGAAGCACCAATATATACGGCATGGAGTCAGACGTGAGGAGGCCGTTCTGACACCTAGTCTTGCCTCTCCTACGAGCCCTATTTGCAGATTTCCCGGGTGCACCGGACAGTCCCCAATGAAATGGCCAGAATCCGCCCCCCAATAGAAGCATGCGCTTCTAGCGAACCGAGACGCGTAGAACTACCCTCCGGTACCAGGGGCCTCTCTCGACCTGTCATAGGTTCCTCGTCAGAGCCTGTTGGAAGAGGAAGAGGTGACCACTGGAACGTGGGAGCGCCAAGCGAGGAAACGCGTGACGGACGGTTTCCCGTTGTAGCGAGCTCTTGTGCCTTCGGACGAAGCGAATATCCACTCGGCTGTGGCCAACATGGATTAGGTCAACCAAGGCAGCTGTATCACATAATCCGAGCGAGCCGAGCACGTCCTGATTCGCACCGAGAGAACCTTGAGCCAAAGTTCGCCACCAATAGACTTCGGTTCTGTTCCAATCAGCTCCGAAGCGCAGAGTGCGAAACTGGCACCGAATACTGACCAGACTGATGTGTCGTCTGACCCGCCGCCTAGCCAAGAGCGGCGGCAGCCGAAGAAGTCTACGCCTGGTTTTCCTCGAAGACTGCGGAACTCCAGGACGGACAAGTTTGGGAGAGGTCCGCCGTCAGAGGATCCCCTCGATCCCCTATGGCGTAGCCCAAGCCAAGGCTTCTTCCAACAAGAGGCTGATTAGAAGGCCACCTTGGCCTCCTCCTGTAGTGGAATTGTCTGCCACCATCATTTCGAGATGATTGGAGCAACTGCTGATGACCCCTTCGGACACTTTCTTGCGGGTGTCTACCACAGCGCTAGCGTGAGGGGAGTTGGCAGATCAGTGAAGGACCGGCGCCGACAGACAGGTAGAGCAATGGATCCGACAAACGGATGCAGGTGCAGGCCAGCAGCGCAGTCTGGAGGCAACGAGTCCCAGTTCTCATTATGAGGCCGCTATCTGTCGATATGTTGACTTCTGCTGGCACGAGCTGTAGTGATGTCCCGTAGATCAGGCAGAGGTAAACCCTGGTGCGAATCCATGGCCAGTCTGTACTGTAACGGAGGAGTGGATCCGCTGGGCCAACACAACGATGATCCAGCTAAGCCTATCGCCACGGGACTGGAATCTAAGTAGCCCCCGGTTTTCACCAGGAGCCTCGCAGCAAAAGCGGGATGGACTTAGCTGCGCGTGAGCTACCAGGTCGTATTACCCCCTACGTGACAGTGCTAGCGCTGGCAGCCCGGAGGTACAGCGTGGTACAAACTTAAATCCGAGCCTGCGTAGTCAGGGACAGTGCAAAGGTCAGTGGCATTGCGGCAGAGGTTCGTAGTCAGAGACGGGCAGACAGTCCAGGGCATAGGCGCAAACAGCAAGCTTAGGAAACCGTGAGCAATCGGACTGGTACACCGCGGTAATCAAGACGTAAACTCCCAAAACTCATCAAAACCACACCAAGAACACACCAACAAAATGGCAGAAAGTGGTTTGGGGGGGGCGGATACCATAAATAGAACCAGCGCCCCGACAATGGTACCAATTATCGGGAATGCTGGCCCTTTAAATTTAAGAAAGGTCGGCGCAGCACCGCGCCCTAGATCGCAGCGGCCACCGCACGGCGACCCAGTTGAGCGGCAGTTCACCAGAGCCGACAGGTAACGGGAACGCTGCGCCCGGGACAGCAGGGGGACAATAACTATTGAAGTCACCCATTCCGAGAGCAATTCCTTTGTGTATGAAGGTATTGACCCATGGGTATACCCGTCTTAAGGCCAAATGAGTAATGTCTTTCCCATTGTAGCAGACTGTTAGTGGCCATGGGTTTCTCATAAATATTTGTTTAATTATTTCCTCTATGGTTATTAATGATATGAAGATCCAGAAATGGCAAACAAGATTCCTGGATGTCATAGGTGAACAAAATGTCAATATAGTTATTGTTGAGATGTGATGCAAATTCTATAAATGAATCCCTCGTGCCCGCCCAGAAGACAAAGATGTCGTGGGGAGGTTCACTGATGACAAGAACCTGCGGGGATCACATGCCATCCTCCATTTGGGACACAAGAGTTGCCTGCCACTAGCCCAGAAACAAATTTACATATGTGGGAGCACAAGGGCTCCCCATAGCTGTCCCGCTGAGCTGGTGGTAGATACAGCGGCCAAAAGCTAAACAATTTTGTGTTAATAAAAACTCTAATAGTCTAAATACAAATGCACTATGTGCTCTATGTTGATTTCCCTGAGTGTTGAGGAAAAACTGCATGGCAGCAATCCCAAAATTGTGAGGAATACTGCTGTACAGTGCCTATACATCAATTGAAGCTAATAGCACATGTTACCCTACCATGATGCCTCCCAATCAGTTTAATAATTCTGAAGTGTCACAGATGTAAGAGGGGAGGCTAATAAAATCCTGCAGGATCTGATCAATGTATTTTCCGACATTTAGTGTAATAGAATTCACTCCAAACACAATGTGCTTACCTTTCATTGGTGTAAGGCCCTTTGTTGATCTTAAGTAAGGAATAAAAGGTAGGGATCTGTGGATTCTCGGGTATAAAAATTTTCTCTCTGATTGCGAAATCAGTCTCAAGTCAAGTGCCTCTATAATTATTTGTTCCAACTCCTGCATATAGGTCAAAGTGGGGTCTTTAATAATTTGGCATAATTTGCACAGTCTTTAAGGATATTATCACAAATTGTGACATAATCCTCACTGTCCATCATGACTATGTTCCTCCCTTTATCCAAGGGCCTTATGACCAAAAGATTGTCCTGTGCCAAAGAATGCAAAGCCACCAATTCCGCCTTTGTAATATTATTGGAGAAGTGTTTGTTTTTTTTACCAAGAGCACTCAGTTCATTACTTACAACTCTCAGGACAGCGCCTATCTCGGGTGTTTCTATTTGTGGGGACGTTTTTGTGCTCTTCACTTTTAAATTCGCATATGCACCCCTTTCTTAATTTTCCTCTAAAAGTGAGGTCAATACCTTCATTCCTTCAATGTCCTCTCCATCTATTCCTAATTGTTGACATTGATATTGATCCTGAGGCTGAAAAAACGTATGCAATTTTAATTTCCGTAGGAATAAATTAAGGTCTTTGTATTTGTTGGTGGGTACAAATGTAAAGCCTACTGACTGGATGCTAATCTCACAATCAGTAAGAACATGATGTGACAAATTGATGATCTGATTATCATCCTGTTTCAATGATCGAATGGGGGGCCTCCTCCCCCCCTCCTTTCCTCCAAAAAAGATAACAAGGAAGAGAATGAGAATACAAACAATGTAGTGGACGGGACTAGTTCTCATAAATGTCTTTGTGCTCTTACATTTGGGGTGGGGTCCCACCTCTTGCAACCTCTCCCTCAATTTTTTCCTTGTGTTCGATTTTTTTCGATAACTTTAAGTCTATATGAGTCAGTGTCCAATGATATAATACCTGAGGAAGTGGCCTATTTATTAGTGGCTGGCTTATATAAAAATTGATATGCTTCATCTTCCTTGAATTCAAGGAGGTCACAAGCAAATTGTTTGCATTTACGTGTTTTTAGCTTGATCTATGTGCTCTTTTAATTTATTGATGAAGACCCAAGTAACTTCAATCTGGCATGTCTAGGTATAAGACAGTGTTATTAAATCTGCTCTACTGCTCTCTTTCTTCAGCTGTACATACTTCTGGTTGTCTGAGAATAAAGTTATTCATTTACAGTGCCAAGCAAGAGGGTAACAATTAGAGATGGGCGAATTTCCCAAAATTCGTTTCGTTCACTTCGCCGAATTTCTCGGCAAAAAATAACTTCGTTCCGAATTACTTCAGGACGAATCACGTTAAAAAACAGCTATTTCCAGGCTGCACAGAGCCTGCAGGGTGCTGTAGAACGTTGTGCCATGCTTAAATATGCAGAGGAAGCTTGGTTTGGTCTTCATACAATATTGTGTTTTAGTATGACACGCACATGACTGCCGCCGCTCTTAGAATCGCTTCACTATAAAATTCCCTGGGCATTTAAGAGGGCAAAACTGACCAAAAAACTGAAGCAGGAATGTTGCCTGATAAAGTCATGCAAGAGAAAGCTGGAAAAAAACAAGCTGAGAGCTCAGGTGGCAACATTAGTGACAGAGGGTGGAGGCGGCCGTCACAGCAGCATGAGGTCAGACAGTGGCACAATGACATTCTGGAGGTGGCAAAAACAGGAATAGGCCACAGAGTGGCACAATGACACAGTGTGGAGGTGCATGAGGTCAGACAGTGGCACAATGACAGAGTGTGTAGGTCACAGCAGCAGCCACAGCAGCAGCATGAGGTCAGACAGGCACAATGACACAGTGTGTAGGTCACGGCAGCAGCCACAGCAGCAGCATGAGGTCAGTCAGGGGCACAATGACACAGTGTGTAGGTCAGGGGAAAGCACCCAAACAGCAAAAAAAAAAAATCCAAAAGGTAATAACAGGGGCACAATGACATTCGGGGGTGAAAAAAACAGGAGTAGGCCACAGAGGGGGGGGAATTTTGACACAGTGGGGAGGGTCCCCGGCAGCAGCCCACACAGCAATGGGGTTCAGCCCGTGGCACAATGACATTCGGGGAGGTGGAAAAACAGGAGTAACCCACAGAGGGGGAAACAAATGGACACCAAGGGTTTGGGGTGGGGCCCCGGGCAGGCACCCAAAACAGCAGCAGCATGGGCCCGGGGACGGGGACAATGAAAAAGTGTGTAGGTCACGGCAGCAGCCACAGCTAAAGCATGAGGTCAGGCATGGCAAAAAAAAATTTTGGAGGGGGCAAAAAACAGGATTTAACCCCAAAGTGGAAAAATAAAAACAATTTGGAGGTCAGGCGCGGGCCACAGCAGCGGGCTTGAGGTCAAAAGTGGCAAAAAATGGAACAGTGTGGAGGTCACGGCGGGAAACCAAACACAGCAGAAAGAGGTAAAGGAGGGGCACAATGCATTCTGGAGGTGGAAAAAAAACAGGAGTGGGCCCAACGGGAGGGGGGAACAAGGGACACAGTGTGGGGGGTAAAGGGCAGCAGCCACACGCAGCATGAGGTCAGACAAGGGCCAACAAGGGGACACAGTGTGTAGGTCACGGCAGCAGCAGCATGGGGTCAGACATTGAAACAATGCCCTTCTGGAGGTGGCAAAACATTTATTTAGGCCAAAGAGGGGGCACAATGCAGAGAGTGGAGGTGACGGGGGGGCAGCAGCATGAGGTCAAAACAGGGGGAAACAATAAAATTTTTTGGAAAGGGGGCAAAAACAGGAATAGGGCCATAAAAGGGGCACAATGACACAGGTCTGGGCCCACGGCACGCCACAGCACCATGAGGTCAAAAAGTGGCAAAAATCACTTTCTGGGGGTTTGGAAAAACGGGAAGAAAGGCCACGAGGGGGAACAATAAAAAGTGGAGGTGCCCGGGCAGCAGGGGGCAACAGCATGAGGTCAGAGAGGGGCAAATGACACATTTTTGGAGGTCACCCCAGCACCCCACGAAGCCATGGGGCCCGACAGGGGCACAATGACAGAGGGGGAGGGGGGAGGGGGCAATACCATTCCCGGGAAAAGATGGTTGGGGGAAAGATCGAGAAAACTGTAAAGCAGATGGTGGCATAAGGCGGGTGGCGGCATCAAAATAGTGGTTGGGGGCAGGTATTTTGAACCCAGACTTATTTTTTTTTTCCACAAATTGGTGTGTGGAAATCCGGCCCGGGATCCCCGCAAAATTCTTTTTCTTGACAAAGGTCAGTCTTAAAAAAAAACATTTCCCTGGACAAGCGGGTTCCCCTTTGGGGGAAACGAGGGCCCCCCCGCCCACTAAACCCACCCCTGGGAAAAGGGGCCACATTTCTGGCCGGGCGGGTCCAGTTTTCCTCCCCCCTGCAAACTCGGAAAGGTTGCGGCCACACACCCATTTTGGTTGCCCAGTAGTCCAGGGGTTTCTTCTAACGGGGGGGCCGGGGTTCTTTCCTTTTGGGCCCAAACCCCCCTTTTTGGTTGGGGGTCTGCCCCGGCCTGCTGCTGTTTCTGCTGGCGACGCCCTCCTAAACCTAGGCGGGGGGAAGGAAGCTGCTCATCAGTGACTCCAAAAAATTAGGTTGCTGCGATGGGCTGGTACTGCTCCGACCCCCCCCCCTTTTTCCCCCGGGGAAACCCGCGGAAGGGGGTACGGAGCGCTGAAGAACCCCGGCCCAAAACCTGAAAGAGGAAGGACGATGCCGCACTTGGGGCAGCGCCAACTGCCCTAGGGGGTTTTTCCCATAGAATTTGATTTTGTCCTCCCTCTAAATTTAGCGGGAAAAAAGGCTCCCCTTTTTTGGCCCGGGGTAGCGAGGGCCCAAATTGGGGGGGGAAGGGAAGTCATCCCTCTCCCGGATGTTGACTATTCAGCTGCCCACTAGCAAGGAAAATCACTTCTGCGGGCCATTGGACAAAGACTCCGAGGGGCTCCCTGCCCCCCTTTCCCCAACTGTATACTGCCACGGTTTGGCTTGGGGGTTTCCATCTGCCTCGTTTTTCCTAAACCCATCCAGCTCCTCCGGGCGCCCCCCTGCTCCCCCTTTCCTCTTGTCACCGGGGTTTAAAAAAAAATCCACTCATTTCACCAGAAAAATGCTTCTTTTTCCAAAAGTCCTCCTCCCCCTTTATTTCAGTCCCCACCGGGACTCATTTTGGCCCGCGGATTAGCGCCACGTCCCCATCCCCTGCCCAGAAAGGATTTTTTTGCATCTTTCCCAGAACTTGAAGCAGTGGAATGACGTTTTTTACCCCCGTAGTCCTGGCAAATGACAAAAAAAACGTCGCCTCTTTAAAAAGGCCTCAACAAACGGCGGGTGTAAACGCATGAGCCCCCCTTTGGCGACATAAAAGTTACACGGGGAGAAACTTTTGGTCTGCCTGGTCATAAAAAAATCTTTAAATTTGGCCTTTCTTTGTTTACGCCCCGGTCCAACATGGCAGGTTTAAATTTTCCCAAACGGGGGGGGGAAACTTTGCATACGAGTGGGGTTGGGGGGGGCCCTTTCGGGCCGCTACAACTCGAGGAGGGTGTTCCTGGCTTTGTACGAATGGAAAAAGTGCATGCACATTTTTTCCGGGCCTTTTTCCGAATGTTCTAAAAAGGATGGGTTTGGAAAAGACTTCAGGAAGCTTTTCACAACCAGTTTAAACATTGGCATGCAGGGCGCTTGGCCCCAAATCCCCCTGGGTGCACCCCGGGGGACCCATTTTCCCTTTTCCCATTGTCCTCACCAGGGTTTCCGTTTTTGAAGGGCGGGAAAGGGAAAAACCACAAATCGATTTCTTGCTGAAATGCGGGGAGCATTTCCCCCCCTGTGGATTTTTCTTTCCCGCCGGGGGCAAGCCAGGTTTTAGAATGTAAAAACCGCTGTGCCCAAAACCATGTGGTATGTGGAGTTTACTTGTGGGGCGAGATGGGTGGGGGGAGTAGGAGGGGGGGACTTTGGTGCGGGAAACCCGCAGTTTGAAAACGTGGAGGAGAAAGCGGCGTCCCCTTGTCCTTTTTGGGTTGGGTTGTGCCGGGGCCCGGGAAAAGTTTTTTTTAAAAAGGGGGGCCGAAAAAGGCCAGGTACTGTGCCCTGACCTATTTTACATTCCAGCCCGTCCCCCGCTCCCGTGCCCCTTGGAAAAACCGAAAAGTAAAAGGAAATGGCCCCACCTTCTTTCTCCCTATTTTTTGAAGTGCTGGTACTCCCTTTTTTGGAAAAAGAAATTTTAAACGGCTTGGAAACTCCCCACCCCCCCCCCGGGCAAAACCCTTTTTGTTCTCAAAAAACGGTGAAAAGAGTACCTTTTGGGAAAGGGGGGGACTCCCGGGTACCAACAACTTGGACGGGGAGCACGGTCAGCTGCTCCCCTTTGGATGGTTGGACCATATGTTGTCTCTTTTGCAATTCCCCCTCGCTAAAACGACTGCTGGCCCAGGGTTAGCGAGGTGCGGGGAGCAATCTGGCCCGGGAGTGTTTGTAAAAGGAAAAAGCTCCCTTCTCCCGAGGGGGGGAAACCTTTGACTGGTGAATGGATGTTTGGGCCACGGGGCCGTTGCTGCGGGTTGCTGCGGCGGCGGGATGGACCCCAAAACATTTAAAGCCACGTTTTTTCCCGGCCACCGGGGGGTGACGGGCATGGTTGACGCAGGGGCCAGGACCCAAAACGTTAGCCCCCGGGCCAAACGCTTTCATTTTCCCTGCTTACAGATTCTAAAATATCCCCATATTGGCCCCCCGGGGGCCCTTAGCAAAAAAACTGCCCACCGCCGGTATCGGTTTTTTTATCGCCAACGCCCCCGCACTGAGGATTTTTTTTCCTCCCCGGAAGCCCTCATGACCCCCTGTCCCCGCTACTTTTTTGGGAACCTGCAAAGGGGTTTTTTTTACCCATGGTCGTTTGGGCCCTCCCCCCCCTCACCGCGCTATCCTCCCGCTAAACGCCAAACAAACCCACTTGCTGGTTTCCGCCGTCCCGGGCCCCGCGCTAACCCCTGCCCCCTTTTCTCCTGACGATGTTAAAAGCCCTTGCCTCACCCAGCCCCCAAGTGCAGTCGGTTTAATCTTTTCATTTTATTTGTTTTTTCTTTCGGTAAACGCTGTCCTCATCCCCGGGTTTTTGGGTATGCAAGGCTGACCCTCAAAAACATAAACCTCTATGAAAACTCTAACTTCAAACTTTGCCCGCCAACTGAAAGAAGCGGGGGTTTATTGGCTCCAAATTTTTTCACTCCCAAAGTAGTGCTGACTGCCTCCTAAAAATTTTTTCCCCCTGTTATAAAGGGGTTGCTAACCCCAGCCCAATTTGTAGATCTCTGGCTGAGCAAAAGGGAGGGGAAAAGGGGGCGGGGGTTGGACAGGTGAGGGCCGCGACCCGCTCCCGGGCCTGCCAAAACAAAGGGTTGTGTTGCTTCCCCCACCGACTTTTGGGCGGGGGTTTTTGCCCAAAATGTCATCTGGGGGGAAGTGGATCCCTTGCAACCAATAAAAAACCCCTTTTGGTTGTAGCGTAAACGGCCGCTAGATAAAAGGGGCATTTTGGGGCCCCCCCGAGTGACCCCTGCTGCACGTCCCCTTGCTGTGTGCGACCTGGGCCCGGGAATGTTTGTCCCCTTTGGGCCCAACTCGCGGGGTAAAGAGCCTGCCCCCTCTTTTGGCTGCCCATAAGGGTTTTGTTCTAAAATGAAACAGACACTGTTTGAAAAAAGGGTTATCTTTTATAGGAAATAAATTAACCCCCCAAAACCCCCCCCCCTTGGGGGGGTTTATTTTTATTTTTAAAAAAAATTATTAAATTTTAAAAAGGCCCAAATTTTGGGGGAAAACCCGAAAACCCCCAAAAAGCTTTTTAAACCCCTTGGTTTAAAATTGCCCCTCCCCCAAAATGGGCGAAAAAAGGGTTTTTTGAAAAAGGTTTGAACCTTGGTTAATTAATACAAAAAAGTTTTAAAAAAACCCCCCACAAAAAAAAGGCTTTTAACCCCGGTTTAAATTAATTTTTGGCCAAAAAAATTCTTTTGGTGGCGGTGCAAAACAAAAGGTTTTTTAAAAACCTTGGATTTTAGAAAAAAAAAGGCAAAAGAACCCCCGCTTTAATTAACCCGGGAAATGTAAATTGCGCCAAAAATTAAACCACCACAAACTAGAAATTTGGGGTTTAGCGTTTTACTTGGCGGGGTTTTTTACGCTACACAAAAGGAAAAAATTTGTAATTAACCTTCGCTTTTTGAATTATGTACGGGAAAAAAAATGTATATATTTTGGCTTAAAAAATGACTTTTTTCTTGGAGTAAAATAAGCTGAATAACAATGTTTAAAATTTAAACCCTTGTGTAAATTTTTTTGCCAAAAAATTTGGGAGCACCAAAAAAATGAAGTTGAAATTTGTATTGAAAAAAAACGCGTTTTTTTAAAATGTTTTACAAAAAATTGGGGCTTAGCCCCCCTTGGTATTAAAAGTGCTGTGAGCAAAAATTTTTTTAAATGTATAGGGAGCGGGCAGTGGAGGGAACACTGGATTTAGATCCAATCCCCCAAAAAAATCAGAAATAGAACGTTAAAGAAGAAGTCTCTGAGACAAGCTGAGACACCCCAAAAAAAATCCCTGTAAAAAAATGTTTTCGCAACAATCACCCCGGGGGGAAAGCCCCTTTCCCCTAAACAGTACAGTGAAAGCGGTAGGGATTTTCCAGCTCGGGGCCCCCACTTATTAGTGGGGTACGCCCACAAAAATTCCCCCGTCTCTGTTTGGGCTTTCTTTCTCTGCACCATGTAAATCCCGGGGTTTATGCCCTTCTTCCTCCCAGAGTGCTTTGCCCCATGTAGCGCCCTGTGCTCGCACCATTTTATCAATCAAAAGCACACTTTGTTCACCCGAAGTCCTCCAAACTTCGACTTCGTTCAGAACCGAAGTTTTCCTGAAATTCTAAACAAATCCCACTTCGTTAGAATCAATTCGCCCATCTCTAGTAACAATATTATGAGCTTTTGACTTTCAGGCTCCATATCTCACCATCCACTACAGCGTTGAACATGAGGTTGTAGACAATCATCTTGGCTATCTCATACATAAATAGACTTGAACATTGAGATGTGCTTTTGTTATGCAGATTTTCATCATTGAAGCATTTTACTATTTTTCTCCTAAAAATCTGAAATTCAAGTTTTATTGTGTTTGTTAGTATTTTTTAAATCCCCCTTTGGCTTTCAACACAGCCTCAATCCCTCTGGGCATACTCTCAATCAGATTCAAGCATGTCTTGACCGAAATCTGATCCCAGGTCTTTTCTACATATTCCCTATGTTGGTACATACTGGTCGGCTCACTTGGGTACATATATAGCTTTTTCTTCAACTCTACCCACAAGTGTTTGATTGGGTTGAGATCTGGGGACCGTGGGAGAAAATCCAGGAACTCTACTTTATTTTTCATTGAACCATTTCTTCACCAATCTCGACATATGCTTCGGGGTCATTGTCCTGCTGGAACGTACTTGAGTGTATGAAGTATCTCATCTTGTAGGATACTCACAGATAGCTCAGCTGTAAGGGACACCCTAGACTTGCCCTGGCTTACTCTAACTAAGCAGAGCATCAGCCTTGAAAAAGGCGACCAAAACCCACAACCCCTTTTCCTGGCTTTTTAGATAAACAGACGAAGAACAAAACAAATGACCAACAGGGAACAGGCACAACAGAAAACAATTAGAGCAAGATCAGATGGGCCAAGGACACACCAGGAGGACATGCATAACCGAGAAAGAAGACAAGAGAGTTGCCAAATATACATGACAAGTTTCAGAGCTAAATAGATCCAAATAATAAAGAGCATAAACCAACTAGCCAGGATACTGAAGTGATAACAAGCAGAGACTGACAGAAAGGGAGTGGTTTAAGTCCCCCGCCCCAGCCAGAGATTGGTCCAGGTACCAATTTAGCACCATGCAGAACCTGGCTACAATAGACAGCCCATAAGGGGACAGTAGCACAGTACTAACAGTACTCCCCTATTATGAGGGGGAACCGGACCCTTAACTCTAGGACTGGGCTTCAGACGGAATCTCTTATGAACACTCCTCACCAAACCATCAGCATGGACTGCTAAGGCAGGTACCCATGTCCGCTCCTCTGGTCCATGTCCTCTTCAGTGTACCAAGTAGTGAAGAGCATTCCTGACTCACCGGGAATCCACACTTTGCCCTACTTCAAACTCTAAATCCCCCTCCACAATGGAGGTATGTATTCTTTGAGCAGAGACTTGTGGAACCTGGATTTTGAGATTAGTACAAAAGGCCTTCCAGAATTTAGTCACATATTGTACCCCCGTCTAAAATAATGTTCTCAGGAATCCCATGAAGGCGAACGACATGGTCAATAAACAGTCAAAAATGACACAAAATTACACATCTTACTAAAATGATCGACAATTACCCAATTTACTGTCCTTCCAATGGAGACAGGTAAATCCTTAATAAGTCCATGGACAAATGTGACCAGGGCCTTTGAGGAATAGCTAAAAGACGAAATTCTCCCATAGGGAGTGGGACCTTTACTTGAGCACGGGGTCCACAACGAAACGTAGGCTTAATCAGGGAGTATGGTGCACTAAAAAGAGGAGCAAAAAAGTTTTATTCCTGAAACCCCCGGGAAAACCACAGAGAAAGAATTTGAAACTCATTCACAACCCCCGGAATTAACTGTGGTGGTACGAATAACTTCCCGGAGGAGCTAATCCTGAAACTGTCTTATATCGTTGGTCAGGTCTGGGGACACCGCTGAGACTAGTGTCATACAATGTGAGGGGAAATGATGTTCCCCGTGCTGGGGTTTTTGCTGGTGTTGTAGTGAACTTTGGGGCTCCCTTCTGAAACCTTTCCCTGTCATGGTGGGTCCGAGGTGATGGAGCCCTTTCTCCCTTAGAAAATTCAAAAGGGGAACTTTTTTAAAAATAAAATTTTTTAAACCCAATAATGTTGAAAAAAAAAATAAAATTTTAGAAAGGTTTTTAATTTTATAAGTTCGATACAGGTATATAAGGTTTTGATAAAGCGGGGCTTGATCAACTCCTTAGCTTCAGAGGGGGGGTTACCGTGGTTACATGGATTTGGCCTTACAGATAAAAAAATGAAGTAGACAGTGCTCCAGGGACTTTGCGGTTTTCAGCCTTTTAAGGGGTGTAAGGTTACGAAGTTATTTTAATAATTTTGAAAAAGATGACGCTGTAAAAGCTCACTAAACAGGAGGAACGCTGGCACAGACTTAAAGCCGGGGACATGGAGGTTTAAATTGGGGGCCCCCCCTTCAATTTCCCCAATCCACACACATTAAAAATCGAGAATGTCCTATGAGAAATGGGGAATCATTAATCCTTAAAAGCCGGGGAACGGGTTTAGGGGACAAAAACCTGGGCCCTGACAGGATTTCGGGTGATGCAGGGAGGGTTTTATGGACTTTGTAAGCCGAATACCCCAAATGCCCAATATCAGAATCCGCCATCCTCTTGGTAGAGGGGGAGCGGAGCCACTTTTTCCCCGGCCAATCACTAGAGATGAGGGTTGCGGGGGGGCTCTGAACAAGTCAAAACGGGTTTTAAAAACAATGAATTGACCAAAACAATACTCCTATGGGGGTTTTTCTATGGGAAAATTAACAACACCTTTACCACTAGAGGTCCAAAAACACACAGAATACACACAAATAGAAAAACAGAAATACATTCTCATTAAATATACTACAAAAGGCTTCAACTAGGATATATACATGTAGGCCCTAATACACATGGTCCAAGGTTGGTAATGGTAACAACACACCTCCTGACGCCTGACAAATACTGGACTGGGCCGTTACACTAGAATGGCTTCAGAGGGTAATTTGGAAGATTTGAAGTGGTAATTTGGAAGACTGAGTGGAGCAGAAGCTTTGGGACAAAGCATCAGCTTTAATATCCTTGGAGCCATGTCTATAAGTAACAATAAATTCAAACCTGGAAAAAAAACAAGGCCCACCTAGCCTGTCTGAGATTGAGTCTCCTATCGGATTCCATATAAGTTAAAATCATATGGGCAGTGAGTACAGTAATTTTATATATTGCCCCCTCCAAAAAATGAGCTCATTCCTCAAATGGCCACATGATGATGAGAAGTTACCAATTCCCAATGTCATAATTTCTCTCAGTGGGGGAGAATTTATGTGATAAAAAGGCACAAGGGTGAAGGTTAGTCACAGAGAGGGATCTTTGCGACAGAACTTCCCCCACTACTACCTCAGAAGCATCAACTCCAACAATAAAGGGACGCAAGAGATTGGGTTGAACCAGAATATGTGCCTCAGTAAAGTACTTCTTCAAGGTTTCAAAGGCGCAAATAGCTTTCCAATCAAGAAGATTTGCCCCCTTTTTTGTGAGGTCTGTCAAAGTTTTGGCTATGGATGAAAAGTTATGGGTAAACCTTCTGTAATAAGAAAGAATCTCTGCAGAGCTTTCAGGGAATTTGGCTGTACCCAATCCAAAATAGTCCTAACTTTGATTGGATCCATTTAGAAGGTGTGTAGTGTGAGAAAATAACCATGGAAATGTAACTCTTGGACCCCAAAGAGACATTTTTCCCGTTTCGCATACTAGTGATTTTCCCTAAGAATCTGCAGGATTGTGCGTACATGTTTAACATAGGAAGACCAGTAAGGGAAAACACTAAAATATAAACAATAACAAATTGCTCAATGAAATTCCAGAAGATATACTTAACAAAGTTTTGGAAAACTGCAGGTGCGTTACTTAAACCGGAGGGTATAACCAAAAATTCATAGTGCCCATCAGGGTATTAAAGGCAGTTTTCCACTCATTTGCCTTGCAGAAAAAAACAGGTAGCCCAAGATATCTGGTTGAACAGATCTGGGATAAGAGGAAGAGGGTACTGATTTTTAACTGTAATTCTACTCAATTCCCGGTAGTCTATGCAAGGCCTGGGACCTCCATTGTCACGTCAAGGGAGGTGCAGTGAGCCCTAACTGGAACCCAGCCCACTGTCCTTGCCTGCTTGACGTGCTGCCCTAGGCGACAGACGGCAACTGGGCGACAGTCCCTGCTCTGCTAAAGTGCTGGGGCCGTGAGGAAGCAGAATAGTAAGACAGTCCGGGTCAATAACAAATAGGAACGCCAAAGCCACAAATCAAAACCCAAAGGGGAAAACGAAAAAGCCGAGGTAAAAAACCAAAAACGGAAACGAAGAAAAAAATCTGGAGAAAACCGGGATCGGGAGAACAGGCCGGGGTCAGGTACACAGATAAAAAAAAACACAATATACGAACAAGAACAAAAGGGTAGCCAGGAATATCACGGCGCTGCACTCAGCTTCAGGGATTTTAAAATGGATTCCTGGATACCCCCCCTGCAGCTGTTTTGGAGCGGCCTGCGGGCCTCCCATTGGCTGTGAAACCCCCCCCTTCAGGAGGGGCGGGCGTCTGTCACTCACAAAGCTGTCGCAGCATGTGCATCAGGGGGGGGGGTTCGAATCAGCTCTGCACCGTTGTCCCTGCACCTAGCCACCCTAGCCCTGACATCCATCCTTTTTCTTGACAAAAAAGAAGCCAGCCCCCATGGGAGAGGTAGAGGGGCATATGTGATCCTTGCGGAGACTACCCTTGACATAATCCTTTATAGCCTCTCTCTCTGGTGCAGAAAGATTACATATCCGACCACTAGGAAATTTAACATTCGGAAGTAACTCAATAGCACAGCCATAGGGCCTGTGCGGAGGAAGTAATTTACAGCCTCAGAGAATACATCAGGAAAGTCTTGAATAAACTCAGATACAAACAGGTTATTGGGGAAACAGAGGACAATGTCTGTTACACCTAGGATTCCTTTCAAAATTTTCAATTTTTCCCATTGATTAAAAGGGTTGTAGGCGTAACCATGGTAAACCCAAAACTATATCAGCAGGTAGGTAAACTATGGACTGCAAAGACTTTAAGTGTAGAACTTAATTACCCCTTGACAGAGGGGTGTGCTATCTATAGCAACCACATTAACAGGATTCAAAAGAGGCAGCAACAGGATACCCAATGCACCAGCACCACACATGCGTTCACATTTGCTGCCGAACCGCAGTCGAGAAACTAGTTACCAGAAAATTTGTGGTTGTTATACACAATACAAATAGGCAATATTACTTTTTTAACAACGGAAAAAACCTGCCCTTGGGACCCCCCAGAGTCACCAGGTGTTTAGAGTTTTCCGGGAAACAATGTTTGGATATTCAGGATAAGGGACCTCTGCTTTTCAGTAGAAAAGAAAGGCGACATGTAGATTTTTGGCCCCCCGCGCCATTTTTTTGTGAAAAATACGTAGAATGCGCCGAAAACTATTAACCTGTTCTACTCGGGGCATAGATTTTTTTCCCCCCCTTTTAGCTACAAAGCGACACTTCTGGGTCATTAAACCACTTTTAAAATTTGGGCTGCCCGTTTTCCCGCAGAATTTTCTGGATTTTCCTACTAAACAAATGTTACTACGAAGGTTTACACCTCCAGCACGCCCCCCAATCTCAACCATTACAAATCTGCAGGTCTTGAAATCACCTGATATTTGGGGGCACCTGTTTAAAAAAAAGGGAAACGGGGTGCACTATTTTTTTAGCTAAAAGATAACAGACTTCTGGTGCAGCCCCATTCATACATGTCTCCCAAAGTCCTTTGTTCTTTCTGAGGATTTTGCGGTCTCTAGGAGACATGGGCGAATCCCCACTGCAAAATTCTTGGGCTGTATCCAATCCTATTAATGTGGGGCAGGGAAAAGCACCTCAAAAATGTTTTCCCTTTGGGGGCAAACACAACAAAAGGGGCAAATTGTAAACGAAAGTTATAAACTCTTCCATTTTTTTTTGGGTTGCTGGTTTTAAC